>BDUI01005981.1:33076-53494 GCA_002335545.1 Apodemus speciosus
TTTTTTGACTGTTTTTATGTCTTTAGAATTTAATGGACTCTTTAGATAGTTTACCTAATCTTCATTTAACTTTTGTATGTGGCACATTTCTCAGAATTGACCTATTTCATTTAGATCTTCTAGTTTTGTGGCTAATAGGATTTTGAAGTAGAACCTAATGATATTTCTATTGTGTAGCATTTTTCATTTCTGACTTCGTCAATTGGATACTGTCTCTGGGCCTTTTATTTAGCTTGGCTAAGGATTTGTCTGTCTTGTTGATTTTCTCAAAGAAGTAGCTCTTAGATTTGTTGATTCTTTGTATTATTCTCTTTGTTTCTATTTCATTAATTTCAGCCCTGAGTTTGACTATTTCTTGCTCCCTATTCATCTTGGTTGTGTTTGCCTCTTTTTGTTATACAGATTTCAGTTATGCTGTTAGGTCACTTATATGGGATCACTACAATTTCCTTATGAAGACACTTAGTGCTATGAATTTTCCTATAGGACTCCTTTTATTGTGCTACGTAAGTTTGGATATGTTTGTCTCCATTTTCTTGAATTCTAGAAAGTCATTAATTTTTTCCTTTATTACTTCTGTGACCAAGTGATCATTGAGTAGAGAACTGTTCAATATGTGGGCTCTCTGTTATTTCTCTTGTTGTTGAAATTCAGGCATAATCAGTGGTGATCTGATACAATGCAAGGGGTTATTTCAATCTTCTTGTATCAGTTGAGGTTGGCTTCTTTGCCCAACTATATGGTCAATTTTGGATTAGGTTCTCTGAGGTGCTAAGAAGGTATATTCATTTGCGTTTGCGTGAAAGGTTCTGTAGATGCCTATTAAATCCATTTTGTTCATAACATCTGTTAATTTCATCRTTTCTCTGTKTAGTTTCTGTCTTGATGACATGCCCAGTGGTGAGAGTGGTGTGTTGAAGTCCACCACTTTTACAGTGTGGGGTATGATGCAYGGTTTGAGATTTAGTAATAGCTCTTTTTTTAAAGATTTTTAAAATGTTTATTAACACCTTCTCTTTCATTTTCTGAGACAGAAAACTTCCATTTTTCCTTACATGTAAGGAAGTATTATGTTAAGAAACAGGCCTTGGGATACATAATCAGCAGTATAAAAACACATAGTACCACCAACAACATAACAAATCACAAGAAATAAGTCATTAGTCATTACTATCTCCACATCAATATACTCAATTCACCAATAAAAAGATGCAGGCTAACAGAATGAATATGTAAAGAGTTTCAATACGTTTATCTGAGCATTTTCCTCTACTTCATCTCAACGAGTCTCCTCACTATTCACTGTTACAACTCTATGACGTCTCTCTCTTTTTCTTAAGAAAATTAACAGGCAAATACAAAGACTAACAAGAATAAAACCAACCAACCACATAATCAAAAACAATCCCACAAGAAGAACCTAGAACTATTATGAGAAATGTACCCCCACATACACACAACATAAAACTTCAAAAATCATAAACCATAATATACAGAGAAAGTGCAGACCAAGCAAAATGAAATAAATAAAAAAAAATCTCCAAAAAATGCCATTGAGTTTATTTTGTTTGGGCCATTTACTGCTAAGCATGGAGCCTGTACTTAAGTATGGTTTGTAACCCCAGTGAGAATCCCTTGGAAAAATAATTTTTTTCTTCATGAATAGTGGTTAATTGGAGATAGTTTCATTAATGAATTTTATCTATTTCCCTATCCCATTGATGGGACCATATCTGATTTAAATTGTACTCCATGCATCATGCTAGACTCTGTGAGTTCAAACGTTCATCAGTCTTGTTATTCTGGAAAACAGTTTACTTGGTGTCATCCATCTCCTCTGGACTTTAATGTCTACCTTGTCTTTCCCAAAGTTCTCTGGGCTTGAGTTGAGGGATTTGATGAACACATTTCATTAAAGATGGAATATCCAAAGTATCTCTCTCGCTGTATATTGTCCAGTTGTGGGTCTCTATTTTAGTTACCATCTACTGTAGGAGAAAGCTTCTTTAATAATGGAGTTTATATTCCTTTCTTAGAACAATAATGTATAGTTTCTTTTTAGACCTATATAGTACCAGATTCTTGGCCACCTGAACAGTGTCAGGCATAAGTCCCACCTCACAGAGTAGATTTTAAATCTAATCTAATAGTGGTTTTGTTATTCTGACAATGTGACAGAGTTTGTGCCAGTATTACAGCAGCATAGTAGTTAGATTATCATTGTATATCAAAAGGTTTATAGCAAGGTTAGTGTTTACCTTTTTCTGCTTGTATATGCAGAATACTTTCTGGTATTATAAACAGTAGAACATAGGGGTGAAAGCTCTAGTTAGGCACCAACTCAACTTTTCTGTGTTCAATGAAATGTATAGGTGTTAACCTTCAACAATAGTGTCTAAAGGCCAATTGATGAAGAGCAATCACTGGCTTTTGCAATAGGCTGAGTTGTTTTGGGATTTCCACTGTGATCCTTCAGCTAACATCTCAATTAGATGTAACTGATTACTGTCCTTGGCAACTTCATTTGGAGGTAAAATTGTCTAACTAGGAATTTCTCGCCTTGCTATTTGGTGATTGCATTTATATTTCTTTTAGATGTGATGTATTTTAAAGAAGCTTTTATTGTGTTAGGTTTCCAAATGACCTCTCAAATGGCCATTAGTGTTATCTGTTCCTCCACATATCCCCGTACTTAACCTGCCTCAATCCTCTCCCTTTATATTTAATACTTCCATGGTAGTTACTCCCATTTCTCTCTATTCATTCATCTATTATAGTTTCTCTTTCTTGGGAGATCCTCCCCTCTCCTCCTAGTCCCATACTCTACACTTAACCTACAAGATTATTCAAATAGCAACATACTTACTGAATGCTTAAAATCTAACATTCACAATTAGAGAACACAAATATGTAATGCAGTTTGTATTTTGTGTTGTAGTAATTACCACCCATATTTAAACTGATTTTTTAACACTTCTATACCCACATTTCAAACTGAGCATAGTTTTAACACACACACACATATATATATAATTTTGTACAGTAAAACTTCACTCTAAATCAATTTAAATTTTACTTATTTAATATTCTCAAAGATTTTGGAAATGATTAAATTTGAGATAGAGAGAAGGGTCAGAAGTTAAGAGCAATGGCTGCAATTTTACAAGACCTAGTTTTTTTTTTTTTTTTAGCATCTGTATGATGGAACATAATTGTCGGTAACTCTAGTCCCAGGGTATCTGATATCCTCTTCTGGTACCTGAGGGCATTGCATAAATATAATATTCATATAATATATGCATACAAAATGTAACAGTATTTTTCTCAAAATTAATAATTTTGAAGAACATTCAATACTAGGTTAAAGATAATTTTGCATGTCTTACCTTTTATCATGATGAATATGCTGTTTTATATATTTCTCCAGAAGGGTACAATTTTCTTTCTACTATTTAATAAAAGGAAGAAAACCTTTGAGAATCTTTATATATTTGCACATGTACACACACATGAGCTGAAAGAGAAAATGATTTTCAAAWGTACTATTGTTTGTTTAAGAGAAACTATATTAAAACTATAAATAGCAGGCTGACAATATGGCTCAGTTTGTAAGAGTATTTGCTTACAAGCCTGAGAATCTGAGTTTTGATTTCCAGCACCCATGCAAAAAGTTGTCATGGCCACATGTACCTGTAAACCCAGACTGAAGGAGGGAAAACAAAAGTAGGAAGACTTCTGGGTCTTTCTGGCCAGCCATTTTAGTTAAAACTGTCCAAGCTCCAACTTTAATCAAAGGTCTAATTTGTGGGTAAGTAGGCAGATAACAATAGAATATGTCAAATCATCTTCTCTAGTTTCTATATAAACCCCACATGTAGAAGAATTTTTACTCAGAAACATAATGCTATGGCAAAGGACTACATCCAAAAACCTTCAATGTCTATGTTAAAAAACTGGAATGACACACTTTTAATCCTGTCCAGAACACTCAACTTTAACCCCTCTGGCTATAACATGTACATGCCTTTAGTATATACCTTTAATCCCTCTGGCTGGAATACAGATATATCTTTATTCTACACCTATAATCTCAACAATGATAYTTTGTTGAYGGATAGAGAAAGTGGTGAGTCATAGAAAGATCTGAAAGAATGAATGAGAGAAAGGATATATCCAACCCTCAAAAAGAAGTATATGGGAGGTTTCAGGTGGATAAAAGGGGAATGGAGAATGGTATCACCTTGAAAGTGAAAGGAAAATATATAATGAAAACTATAAAATATAAAATGTCCAATAATAATTTCACAAGAGACATTTAGGCCTTTTCTTTTTTATTGGATATATTYTTTTCTTGCATTTATTTACATTACCTTTCCCAGTTACCCCCATCCTGGACAGTCCCTATCACATACTCTCTCCCCCTACTTCTATGAGGGTGTTCCTCTGCCCACCCCACTCCCACCTCCCCACCTCAAATCCCCTACAATGGAGCATCTATTGAGCCTTCATAGGAACAAAGACCTCTCCTGCCCTTGATGCCTAACAAGGCAATCCTCTGCTACATATGTAGCTAGAGCCATGTGTACCCTTTGGTTGATGGTTTAGTCCCCGGGACCTCTGGGGGGTCTGGTTGGTTGATGTTGTTCTTCCCATGAGGTTGCAAACCCCTTCAGCTTCTKTGGTCCTTTCTTTWACTTCTCCATTGGATCTCAGTRCTCAGTCTAATGGCTGCCTTRAGCATCTGCCTMGGTATTTGTAAGGTTTTGGCGGGGCCTCTCAGGAGACAGCCATATCAGSTTCATTTCAACAAGCATTTCTTGGCATCAGAGATAGGGTCAGTGTTTGGTGACTATATATCRGATGCATCTGCAGGTGATTCTGTCTCTGGATGGCATTTCCTTCAGTCTCTGCTCTACTCTTTATGTACACATTTGATCCTGTGAGTATTTTGTTCTCCTTCTAAGAATAACCCAATCACCCATACTTTGGTCTTTTTGTTCTTCTTGAGCTTCATGTGGTCTGGGAATAGTATCGTGGGTATGGACAGCTTTTAGGCTAACATCCATTTATCAGTGAATGTGTACCATATGTGTTCTCTTGTGATTGGGTTACCTCAATCAGAATGACATTTTCTAGTTCCATCCATTTGCCTAAGAATTTTATGAATTCTTCATTCTTCATAGGAGGATAGTTCTCTATTGTGTAAATATACCACATTTTCTGTATCCATTCATCTGTTGAAGGACATCTGTGTTCTTTCCAGCTTCTGGCTATTATAAATAGGGCTTTTATGAACATAGCAGAGCATATGTCCTTATTATATATTGGAGCATCTTCTGGGATACCCAGGAGTGGTAGAGCTAGGTCATCAGTATTATGTCCACTTTTCTGAGGAGCCACCAAAATAATTTCCAGAGTGGTTGTACCAACTTACAATCCCACCAACAACTGAGGAGAGTTCCTTTTTCTCCACATCCTCACCAGTATCTGCTGTCATTTGAGTTTTTGGTTTTCACCATTCTGACTGGTGTGAAGTAGAATCTCAGGGTTGTTTTGATTTGCATTTCCCTAATAATTAAGGCTGTTGAACATTTCCTTAGTTGCTTCTAGGGTTCTTTGATTCTTTGGAGTCCAACTTCTTGACTTCTTTGCATATATTGGATATTGGCCCTCTTTTGGACATAGAGTTGGTAAAGATCTTTTCCAAAYCTGTTGGTTGCCATTTTGTCCTACTGGCAGTATCATTTGCCTTACAGAAGCTTTGCAATTTTATGAGGCCCCATTTGTCAATTCTTGATCTTAGAGCATAAGCTATTGGTGTTCTGTTCAGGAAATTTTCCCCTGTGCCCAAGTGTTCAAGGCTCTTCCCCACTTTCTCCTATGTAAGTTTCAGTGTATCTGGTTTTATATGGAGGTCCTTGATCCACTTGTACATGAGTTTTGCACAAGGATGTTTTTACCTCTTTTATCTCTTCAAATATCAAGTGAAGATTGGTGTATGGATTAAATTCTGGGTCTTTAATTCTATTCCACTGATCCTCCTTTCTTCAGAGACTTGAAGTTCTTGTCATATAGACATTTCACTTGCTCCAATAGATTCACACCAAGATATGTAGTATTATCTGTGACTATTGTGAAAAGAGTCATTTCCTAATTTTTTTCTCTGCCTGTATATCCTTTGAGTAACAGAAGGCTGCTGATTTGTTTGAGTTAATTTTATATCTAGCCACTTTGCTGAAATTGTTTATCAGCTTTAGGAGTTCTCTGGTGGAATTTTTGGGTCAYATAAGTATATGATYATATCATCTGCAAATAGTGAAATTTTGACTTCTTCCTTTGCAATGTGTATTCATTTGACCTCTTTTTGTTGTCTAATTKTTCCAACTATAACTTCAAGTACTATATTGAATAGGTAGGGAAAGAATGGTAAGCCTTGTCTAGTCCCAGATTTTAGTGAAATTGTTTCAAGTTTCTCTCGACTTAGTTACATGTTGGGTATAGGTTTGCTGTATATTGCTTTTACTATGTTTAGGATTTTGGCGTGAATTCCTGATTTTTCTGAGACTTTTAACATGAAGGGATGCTGAATATAGTCTCAAATGCTTTTTAACCATCTAATGGGATGATCATGTGGTANAGCAGAGTTCTAAACAGCCCCAGTCCAATTGTTAGGGCACTGGTCAGATGTGATATTGTTGTGAATGGACCTTCATGACACAATTTTGGCTGCAGGAGCACCATCAACCTGAAAAATGCATATCTGGATTTCTAGTATAAAGATGGCATTGCTCTTTCTTATATGCTTCTCTGTTTTGGCCGTTTCTACCACATATCTGCCCTCAATTACAATTTTCTTAAAAATTTTCTGGGAAAGCTATTGAAGACATTATTAGAAAAGGTAATGGCTTTGAAGTCTACAAGAACACACTGCTCTGGACCAGGACATTCAGGCAGCCAACCCAGGCATAATGGGTTAAGAGGTTCTGGATGGTGATATGGGGTAGAATACATTAATTGTTCTTTGGAAAATTTTTGCCCATCATGATGATTAAGTTTACTGGGAAATATTTGAAGCAGGAAATGTTTTTTGAGAAACCTGAAGTTTTAATAGTTAAGAAAATTCAAGTCTCCAAAGAAGAGGAATACTAGGCCTGGGTCACTAAGGACAGCGATGTCCATAGAAAATAGAAGGGAAAAAAGATGTAATAAGAAATAGCTGCATCTACTATATTAGCAAGAACCCCCATGTGGAGAAACATCTAAGAACAGAAAGTTTGATTAAGAAATCTTATCATGGAAATATGGATTTGTATATAAAATTAAAAAAAAAACAATAAAAGAATGGGTAGAAGAGTTCAGTACCCATGAGTGGTGCTGTGGAATTAGTGACCTTCCTGGAAAGAATGGAAAATACTGATTTGATCCCCTGGCATTGCCTGCCTAAGGAAATTAGGGAATAAGCTCTAAGAAATAGAATTTGGATTTTAAAGAACCATGGGGCAATCTGCAAGAGGAATTAATATGGCATATGGAAAAGAGTTTGAAAATCATTGTAGAAATATTTATTTGGATGAGCTTAATTAAAAAGATTTTGCAAATTTAGACAAACTAAAATGTTAACATTACCTTGTCTTGTTTAGCACATTTCTGTTCTTATGCAACTGCTGTGACCATGTGTTTGTGACCATATGACCTATTATATGGATGCTTTTCTGAGAGTTAAATGTCCTTGTGCTTTCTGCTGACATAGTTACATGGTTTTTCAGGAAAAATAATGAGCTTGAGGAAAACAATGAAAAGGCCTTTGACTATGCATTATTGTGTAATAAAGAAGTGTATAACCAATAAAAAATGAGGTGAATGAGAGAGGAGGGAGAGAGGAGAGAGAGAGAGAGAGAGAGAGAGAGAGAGAGAACATGAGAGTGTTAGAACCTGAGAGAGAGAATCTGAGAGAGAGAGAGAGAACCTGGGAGAGAGAGAGAACCTGAGAGAAAAAGAGAGTGGCATAGAGAGAAAAAGCTTAAAGCTGTCTTTGAGCATAGCTCCAGAACAGCAATGAGTCACCTGTTAACTTGCACCTGCATTTTTACCTGAGTCTTTGATTTCACACTGATCAAATTCTCTCATTTTGAGGACCATGAAATGATTGATGTTTCTCAGTAGGGACCTACCTGAAGACCAAGCTGCATATATGCTACTAATGTGTAGGAGACCTAGACCCAGCCTGTGTTTGTACTTTTGTAGATGGTTCAGTCTCTGTGAACCCCTAAGGACCCAGGTTAGTAGGTATTTTGTGGTATCATTGACCCCTTCTGCTCCCTCAATTCTATCACTGACTCTTCTACAGGACTCCCAGAGCTCCAATTAATGTTTGGCTGTGGGTCTCTCTATCTATTTCCATCCTCTTTTGGATGAAGCCTATAAGCAGACAGCTGTGCTAGGATACTGTCTCAAAGAATAGCAGAGTATCAATAATAGTGTCAGGGGTTGGCTTTCTTACATGGGATGCATCTAAAGTTGGACCTGTCATTTGTTGGTTGTTTCCTCACTCTGTGCTTCATATTTGTCCCTGTGCAACTTTTAAGCAGGACAAATTTTGAGTTGAAGGTTTTGTGGGTGGGTTGGTGTCTCCTTCCCATTAGAAGTCCTGTCTAGCTAAAGGAGGTGGTCACTTCAGTTTCCATATCCCTTGATGGTAGGAGTCACCCCCATAAGCTCCAGAGAGCATCTTCTGTGCCAGGTCTCCAGCTAACACCAGAGATTTCCTTCCAATATTGTTCTGTTATCAGTCCCAGCACTTTTGCACCTCCTCTCCCCACACTTGATCTCCACCTTGTTCCCCTCATCACACCATCTTCCACTCTCTTTCCTACCAATATTCATTTCTGATAAATATGTTTCCTCTTCTGAGTGTGATTCATGCATCCTTTTTTGGGCCCTTCTTATATGTAGGCTTAGATATTTTCTTTTTTTTATTTTTAGCTTTATCAACTACTGGTTTTATTGCTGTTATTTACAGGTGACTGAGCATCATAGAAAAGCATGCTCTCCTATGAGTATCATGAAAACTGTGTCCCCTAAGCTCACTGCAGGACTTGCAGGCAGCTTTATTGGTTAGAACCTCTATTGCTTAGCAATTATTTCTGCTTACATACATTTAGAGTAGTAGTTGGCAATCTTATAAATTTCAGCAGCTTGCTTAGCTTTGTGAGTTTTCTTTGCTCTCTGCTTCTCATAAGCCTTGCTTCCACCCCAAAATCTACTTTAACAAGGGTTCTTAAATGGTTCAGCCTCCCTTGTAGGCCACTGACCAAAGACAGGGGAGGAAGATGGTTAATAGGACAAGGGGTGTGTGAACACATTTAGAAGTAGTTCTTTGGAGTGACTCAAATCTTCCTTTTCAGAATATCAGCAGTCTAGTACAAAAGTGTCAGTATCCCAGCAGTCCAGTTCCATATTATCACCAAACTGCAACGCCATATTGTTCTAGAAGAAACTATCTGCTTCCATGGAATTGGTATGAGTTTGCAGAAGCAGCAAGAATCAGCCTAAATACCAAAAAATGTTCTTTGAAGAGTTACTCTCTATGAAGTCATGAAAAAGATCAGCAAAAGACAAGTGAAGGTTTGTAAGGTGAACCAATGTAAGAGTGTCCTCTCACTGTCTGTAGGGTTATATTTGTAATCTTTATAAACACCATTCACTCTCTCAATCATTCACTCAAACAAACACCACATTCCTTTTCACAAGGCACCTTCCAGGAAACAACACATATCTGTTCTCAGCAAAAATCCTCTCAGATGTCTGCTTTAGCAAACATGCTTTAACAAGAGAGGCTCAAGAAGAAAATACCATATGACACAACTAAATCTCTGCATAAACCAGATATTTCCACTTAGTTTCCCTCTTTCCATTTAAGAAATTGGCTTTTTTCTCTAACATTAGCAATCTACGCCAATAGAAATGATTATAGGAACCATAAAACTAGAACTTTCCATCACATTTTAAATAAACAGCTAATACAATAAAATAAATAAAGTACAATATGGTTAAACAAAATTTTGACAAAATAACCTTAAATTTTTATCAATGTACAATACCTCAAGCATACAATCTTAAATTTCTAGCAATCCCTGAGCATAACCAAAAACAACCTACCACCTTAGGTGATAACAACCATAACATATTAAACAACAAAAATCATCCACTCAACTTAAGAGACTGACACGATAGTCTTCTTATAATTACTTTTTGCTAAATTTAGGTGAAGAATTCCTGTTTGGGGGCCAATAAAAATATCTAATCTGAAAAAAGCTAGCTGTAACATTTGTTGTCTAGTCTCTGTGTTGTCTGTCCAGTTTAAGTGTTGTTCAGTTTTTGTATTATCTGTTAATTGTATGTTTTGTCCAGTCTTTGTTTGATCAATAAATTTAAAGTTGATTTGCTTGCATATTTTGGAGAAATCAGTTACTAAGAGAGTTTGTGATAGTGAATAACGAGCTATTTGCTTCATGGAGACATTCATATCTCAGTGGTTAAGAGTTCTATGGTCAGATCTAGTCTTCATAAGTTTTGTTGATAATCATATTTTTTCATTCCCTGTAATTACATAAGCATAACCATATCCCAGTCTTAAAACTATTGTAGGATTCCATTCTAATGTCAATGAATCCTTATAGTATATTGGTTTTCATATTTCCTCAGCTTTTTTTGATAACCCAGTGTCTCTCAGCTGCTGTAGTTCCCTTTCCACCAACATTAAGAAAATTTGAGTCAACAAAGCATTATTTAATCTATATATTTGGGTGTTTACTCTTTCTTTTTGTTTAATAGGCATTTCTTTTAAGGTATGATTTGCTCTTTCTATGACTGCTTACCTTGGATTGTGTGGTATACAGTAACATGCTTTATATTATAATATAAAAAGAATTGCTTCATCTTATTGGATACATATGTGGGAGCATTATCAGGTTTAATATTTTCAGGTATCCCCATAATTGCCATTATTTCCAGTAAGTGTGTAATTACTCAATCAGTCTTTTCAAAACCTAAAGCCGTTGCCTATTGAAACACTGAGTACATGTCAATAATATGGTGTAAATACTTTTATTTTCCAAATTTTGCAAAGGAAAAAAAACATCCATTTGCCAAATATCATTTCTTTTGATGTTCCTGGGTTACCACCAGTAGGTGACAGAATTTGGTTGTACAGGGAACACATAAGGCTGTTTACTCTTCTAATCATTGCTTTGGTTTGTTGCTAAATGGTAGAAAAAGTGTTAAACATTTCCCACTAATATGATGTTTCTCATGAAATTTTGAGTCTTCTAACACATTTTCTATTAGGAATTAGTCAATTTCTTCATTTCCTTTAGCTAATAGAGTGGGCAAGCCTGTATGAGGCCAAATATGAGTTATATAAAATGGACAGTTATTACTTCTGATGGGCTGTTGCAATTTTGTAAATAACAAAGTTAGTTCTAAGTTATTAGGTACAAATTCAGAAGTCTCTATATGCAAAGCCACCCTTGTGTCCTATAAAGAGTCTGTAATTATATTAAGAGATTCAGTATAATATAATACTCCTGATACATATAATTCTGATTTTTAAACTGAGCTATGTGAACTTTTGATCTTATCTATTTTTTTCTTTCTTATAGCACGCTATTATAATCTTGTTTGCATCAATATAGGATGTTGGTGGCTCTAGAATAGGTATTATCTTTACAATATGTGAAAAAGCCAGTTCTTTTATAAACCATATACATTTGCTTTTTGAATATTTGGTATTTGCTTCACTCAAGTAGTTACTATAAGCACTTTGCCAATCTTCATTGATTACCCATAATGACAATTGTAAGAGGTGCCACAATTTTGGCCTGATATGTTTCCGATAATTTGTATAGTCTTTTTCTACCTTTATAATTAATTCAGAAAACTTTCTATGTATGCCTTCAGTTTTTTACGTTATGAGCTAAGAAAAATCCATTCCATAATCTTCCCTTTGCATAATAAGCCCAGTAGGAGAATGAGTTGAAAGCAAAATGACCAAGATACAATCACTTTTAGCATAAATTTGATCCACATATGCATCTTGCAGTCTTTGTTTTACATCAGGGACTCTTTTTCTACTTCAGATATTAGACATCTTGGACTGTTAAAATTTGAATCATCTTGTAATGTTTGAAAGAAATTACTCAACTCTTATGTTTTTAATATAATTGTAGACCTCTCCCACTTAGTAGCTCCCATTAATTTTTGAAAATTGTTAAGAGTTTGTTTGGTACCTATGGATCTGTACCTTTTGTTATTTGAAGATTTGTCATTGACTTATCAAGTGAAATAGACAATCGAATCTCCTCTTTGTATATTTTCTGAAGCAATATCTAACCCCAAGCATGACAGAATTCTTCGTTTCCTTAAACGTGTTCTCTAACATCGTCATTTTAATCAGCCAACAAAATATCATCTATGTAATGATAAATAATAGATTGAGGAAATTGCTAACAAATTGTTTCTAATCATTGTAGGACAAAATATTGATATAAATTTGAACTATTTAACATTCCCTGTAGAAGTACCTTCTAGTGATATATCTTTAGCAGACCACTGTTTTTCAGAGTAGGTACTGAGATAGCAAACATTTTCTTATCCTGCTCATGTAAAGGCATTGTGGAAAAGCAATTATTCAAGTCAATTATTATTACAAGAAATTATCTTGGTAACAAGAAAGGTAAAGGAAGTCACAGCTGTAAAATATATATTGGTTCCAATACCCTATTAACTGCTTTAAAATCTATTATCATCCTCCATTTACCTTACTTCTTTTTTAATCACAAACACAGGGAAATTCCTTGGGCTGGTAGACTCTTCTACATGTTGAGCCTCCCGCTATTCTTGTAGTACATTTACATGCCTAGGATTTTTCTTTTGTGATGGGCCACTGCACTAGTCATACAGGTCTGGTATCATCATTGTAATTGGTATGTCAGCAGTGGTCCCTTTTGCATATTTGCAAACTCAATCTCTGTGATGTTCTGTGTTTAGACAAAGGGCACACCTTGTGATTGTTCTAAATCACTTCTTTCAATACTTTCTCCAGAGGCAACTAACATATCACCTCTAATTTTCTTATTTGTTGTTCCGTGGATTGCAGAAATATTAATTTGAGTACACCCTTGTAGAAGATTCTTTTCCCATAAATTAATGATATCCATATAGGGTCACAACTTTCAAGTTTGCCCATCTGGTCCCCCAAAGGTAATTCCTTGTACTCTTAATCTTATTTATTATAGTTTACTAATTCTGATAAATTGTGTGTATACCTTCTGAATTGGTCAAAACAGATGTCAAATACTTTTTATTAGGTAATAATATCAGCTTCTATATCAACCAAAGCTTCTATATCAACACCATTCATTTGTACCATTAGTTTGGGTCTCTGATTATTAACCACTGTTCAGCAGTACCCATACTTTCCAGGACTCAAATATTTCTTCCTTCCTTCCTTCCTTCCTTCCTTCCTTCCTTCCTTCCTTCCTTCCTTCCTTCTTTCTTTCTTTCTTTCTTTCTTTCTCTCTCTCTCTTTCTGTCTATTTATTTGATATTTTCTTTATTTGCATTTCAAATGTTATCCCCTTTCCTGGTTATCCCTCCAAAAACCCCCTAGCCCCTTCTGGGCTAATATCCGCTTATCAGTGAGTGCAAACCATATGTGTTCTTTTGTTATTAGATTACCTCACTCAGGATGATATTTAATAATTCCATCCATTTGCCTAAGAATTTCATTAATTCATTTTTTAATAGCTGAGGAGTAATCTATTGTGTAAGTTTACCACATTTTCTGTATCTATTCCTCTGTTGAGGTACATCTGGGTTCTTTCCAGATTCTGTCTAGTATAATTAGGGCTCCTATGAACATAATGGAGCACGTATCCTTATTACATGCTGGGGAATCCTCTGGATATATGCCGAGGAGTGGTATAGCAGGGTCCTCCAGTAGTATCATGCCCAGTTTCTTGAGGATATGGGAATATTGGTGTTTGTCCAGGAAAATTTCCCATATTCCCATATCCTCAAGGCTCCTCACCACTTTCTTTTCAATTAGTTCCAGTGTATCTGGTTTTATGTGGAAGTCCTTGATCCACTTGGATTTGAACTTTGTACAAGGAGATATGAGTGGGTTGATTTGCCTTCTTCTGCATGCTAACCACCAGTTTAAGTAGCACCATTTGTTGAAAAGGCTATCTTTTTTCCACTTGAAGATTTTAACTCCTTTGTCAAAGATCAAGTAACTGTAGGTATGTGGGATCATTTCTGGATCTTCAGTTCTATTCCCATGATCTTTCTGCATGTCACGATACCAATATAATGCATGTTTTATCACTATTGATCTGTAGTTATATCTTGAGTTAACGGATGCTGATTCCCATAGATTTTCTTTTATTGTTGAGAATAGTTTTTGCTATCCTGTGTTTTTTGTTGTTGTTGTTGTTATTATTCCAGATGACTTTTAGATTGCTCTTTCTGATTCTATGAAGAATTGAGTTGGGATTTGATGGGGATTGCATTGAATCTGTTGATTGCTTTTGGCAAGATGGCCATTTCTACCATATTAATCCTGCCAACCAAGAGCATGGGACATCTTTCCATTTCTGAGATCTTTGATTTCTTTCTTCAGAGACTTAAGTTCTTGTCATGCAGATATTTCACTTAGTTAAGTGTCACACCAAGGTATTTTATATTCTTTGTGACTATTTTGAAGGGAGTTGTTTCTCTAATTTCTTTCTCTGCCTTTTAATCCTTCGAGTACATGAAGGCCACTTATTTGTTTGAGTTAATTTTATATCCGGTCAATTTGCTTAAGTTGTTCTTCAGGTTTAGGAGTTCTCTGGTGGAATTTTTGGGGTCACTTGAGTATATCGTCCGCAAATAGTGATATTTTTACTTCTTCCTTTTTAATTTGTATCCCTTTGACCTCTTTTTGTTGTCTAATTTCTCTGGATAGGACTTCAAGTATTATATTGAATAGGTAGGGAGAGAAAGGGTGACCTCTCTAGTCCCTGATTTGGTGGGATTGCTTCAAATTTCTTTTTCTTTTCTTTTTAACGAACTGATATATTTTATTTGTGACGATAGTATTTCTCACTTAGATATTTATATGTTTTGTGATAACAGAATAAATAAACACATTCCTCTCAATATTGAAAAATAAGACTGAGAACAATATAGGTTACCAAGGGACTTATATAATATTAATTATTATTAATGACTAAGTATATATACTTATGCATATAAATAGTATTAAATGATTTATGTGTACACACATGCTCATCGGTGTATTCAAAGTACACAATATCAAGTTTCTTTTTGTTCAGTTTGATGTTGGCTACTGTTTTGTTGTATATTGCTTTTACTATGTTTAGGTATGGGCTTTGAACTCCTGATCATTCTAAGTCTTTTATCATGAAGGGCTTTTGGATATTGTCAAATGCTTTCTCAGCATCTAATAAAATGACTATGTGGTTTTATTCTTTGATCTTGTTTATTTAGTGGATTACATTAATAGATTTCTGTATATTGAACCATCCCTGCACCCCTGAGATGAAGCCTACTTGATCATTATGCATGTGTTCTTGGATTCAGTTTGTGAGAATTTTATTGAGTATTTTTGAATTGATATTTATAAGGGAAAATGTTCTGAAGTTCTCTTTCTGTGTAGTGTCTTTGTGTGGTTTAGGTATCAGAGTAATTGTGGCTTCGTAGAAGGAATTGGGTAGTGTTCTTTTTGTGGTAGTGTTCTTTCTGTATCTATTTTTTGGAATATTTTGGAGAGTATTGTTATTACATCTTCTTTGAAAGCTTGATAGAACTCAGCAGTAAACCATCTGGTCCTGTACTTTTCTTGGTTGGGAGAAAATTGATGACTGCTTCTACTTCTTTAGGAGGTATAGGACTCTGTAGATTGTTTTTCTGATGTCCATTTAACTTTGGTTCCTGGTATCTGTCCTGGAAATTGTCCATTTCATCCAGATTTTCAAGTTTTGATGAGTAAAGTCTTTTGTAGTAGGATCTGATGATTTTCTGATACCTTCAGTTTCTGTTGTTGTGTCTCTCTTTTCATGTCTGATTTTGTTCATTTGGATTCTGTATCTGTGCCCCTGGTTTTTATGGCTAAGGGCTTATCTATCTTATTGATTTTCTCAAAGAACCCACTCTTCAATTGGTTGACTCTTTGTATAGATATTTTTGTTTCTATTTGTGTGGTTTCAGTCCTGACTTTGATTATTTCCTGCCATCTACTCCTTTTGGATGTATTTGCCCTTTTTGTTCTAGAACTTTCAGATTATTCTCCCAAGCTACTAGTGTATGCTCTCCAGTTTCTATTTGGAGGCACTCAGAGCTATGAGTTTTCCTCTTAGGATTACTTTCTTGTGTCCTGCAGGTTTGGGTATGCTGTGGCTTCATTTCATTAAATTCTAAAAAAAAAGTCTTTAATTTCTTTCCTTCTTTACCAAGTTATCATAGAGTAGAGTGTTGTTTAGCTTCCATGTGTATGTGGGCTTTCTGTTGTTTTTGTTGCTATTGAAAACCAGTTTTAATCTTCAGTGATCTGATAGGAGGCTTGGGATTATTTCAATCTTCTTCTGTCTGTTGAGGTCTGTTTTTGACCAATTATATGGTCAATTTTGGAACAGGTACCAGGTGCTTAGAAGAAGGTATATTCTTTTGATTTAGGGTGAAATGTTCTATAGATATCTGTTAAATCCAGTTGGTTCATAACTTCTGTTAGTTTCACTGTGTCTCTGTTTAGTTTATATTTACATGATCTGTCCATTGCTGAGAGTGGGGTGTTGAAGTCTCTCACTATTATTATATGAGGTGCAATGCGTGCTTTGAGCTTTAGTAAAGTTTCTTTTATGAATGTGGGTACCCTTGTATTTGGAGCATAGATGTTGAGAATTGAATGTTCTTGGTAGATTTTTCCTTTGATGAATATGAAGTGTCTTTCCTTATCGTTTTTGATGACTTGGTTGAAAGTCAATTTTATCTGATATTAGAATGTCTACTCYAGTTTGTTTTCTGGGACCAATTGCTTTGAAAATGGTTTTCCAACATTTTACTCTGAGGTGGCGCTTTTATTTAATACTGTGGTGATTTCTTCTGTTGCAGCAAAATGTTGGTTTATGTTTAAACATCCAGTCCATTAGTCTATGTTTTTATTGGGGAATTGAGTCCATTTATGTTAAATCAAGGAATAGTGATCATTGCTTCCTATTATTTTTGATGTTATTTTCATGATTGTGTGGTTATCTTCTATTGTGTTTGTTAAAAGAAGATAACCTTCCTTCAATTTTAAGATGTAGTTTCCTTCCTTGTGCTGATATTTTTCATCTATTATCCATTGTAGGGCTGGGTTTGTGGAAAGATATTTTGTAAATTTGGTTTTGTCATAGAATATCTTTGTTTCTCCATCTATGGCTATTGAGAGTTTTGCTGGTTATAGTAGTCTGGGCTGTCATTTGTGTTCTGTTATGAGATCTACCTGGGATGTAGCTTTCATAGTCTCTGGGGAGAAGTTTGCTGCAATCCTGACAAGTCTGTATAGATATGCTACTTGACCTTTTTCCCTTTCTGCTTTTAATATTATTTCTTTGTTTAGTACATTTGGTGTTTTGATTATTATGTGACTGGATGAATTTCTTTTCTGGTCCAATGAATATGGAGTTCTATAGGCTTCTTGTATTTTCATGGGCATATCTTTCTTTAGGTTGGGGAAGTTTTCTTCTATAATTTTGCTTAAGATATTTACTGGCCCACAAATTTGGGAATCTTCACTTTCTTTTATACCTAGCATCCTTAGGTTTGATCTTCTCATTGTGTCCTTGATTTCCTTGATGTTTTTTCTCAGAATATTGGGTCAATGTTTTCTATGGTGTCTTCTGCATCTTAAAGTTTCTCTTCTATTTCTTGTGTTCTGTTGTTGATGCTTGCATATATGACTCCTATTTTCTTTCCTAAGTCTTCTATCTTGAGTGTTGTCTCACTTTGTGATTTATTATTGTTTCCATTTCCATTTTTAGATCCTGGATTTTTTTTGCAGTTCCTTCCCCTGTTTGGTTGTATGTTCCTGTAATTCTTTAAGGGAATTTTGTGTTTCCTCTTTAAGGTCTTCTACCTGTTTTCCTGTGTTCTCTTGTATTTCCTTATGGGGGTTATTTATATCTTACTTAAAGTCCTCTATCATCATCATGAGATGTGATTTTAAATCAGAGTCTTGCTTTTCTGGCGTGTTTGGGTATACAGGGCTCTCTGTGGTGGGAGAACCGGGTTCTAATGATGCCACATAGCATTGCTTTCTGTTGCTTATTTTCCTGTGCTTGCCTTTGCCATCTGGTTATCTGTGGTATTAGCTGGTTTTGCTTTCATTGACTGTGACTTGACTATTCTGCAAACCTATGTGTCAGTATGCCTGTGAGACCAGTTCTCTCAGTGATTAATTTAGGTATGGAGAGCTGTGGTACAGGGTCAGCTCTGTGTTAGTGTGTGTGAGCACTCCTTGGAGACCAGCTTTCTCCTGGCAGTATTTGCATATGTAGCTCTGTGGTCCAAGACCAGCTCTGGGAGCAGATGGAAATTGGAAGCCTCCTGTTCCAGGAAGCCCCTCAGTTCCTATGTCCTTAAGGTTATTGGCAGGTTCCTCTGAGCAGCAGTGTTGTTCCTACATGTACTTACAGGCCCTTATTCAGTCCTGGGAGGCTAGCTATCTCCCTGAACCACCTGGGTATGGAGTGTTGTAGCAGAGGATCATCTTCAGCTGTAGACAGAGGCCAGAAGGTCCTCATCTCAGCTCCCCCCACCACCTTGGGTTCCTGTGTCCTCCATTAATTTCTTCCTACTGGTGTGTCCTTGCCCTAGAGGTAAGGAAACAGCAATAGTTGAACAATTCTTTCCTGACCATTAATTTGCATCTGCTTTTTTACATATGTCAAGATTTTTATTTCTTCCTTGCTATCCTCATCAATTGTACCTGGATACACAATATATCCTTGCAAACTTAATCCACTTTTTCCCAGTAATTCCACTTTATTCCCACTTTTTAGACCTAGTATTTTTATTGGATGCTATGTCAATTAATTATAAGCATGCCCACAATCATTAGCAGGAATATGCTACAAAAAAGAGAGGGAAGGCTGAAGATACATGTGTAGCCTCAAGCACATCCTCTGATGGTGCACTTGCCTCAACACTAACCCATTGTCCTGTAACGTCTCCTGCTCTTTCTAGATCCCCATTTCAATGAGATGCTTTATGAGCCTAGCAGTTAAAATGCTTGAAGCAGGGAATGAAGGCAGTTTGCCTTCCAGACTAGTTTGCTCTCCTTCTTCATCATGTTGTAAATTCCAGATTTCAGACACCAAAACTGTATCTTTTTGCTTTCCTAGCACTCCAGCAACACACACACACACACACACACACACACACACAGAGAGAGAGAGAGAGAGAGAGAGAGAGAGAGAGAGAGAGAGAGAGAGAGAGAGAGAATTTTCAGGTCAATAGATTGAACTAGAAAAGATCATATTGTGTGAGAAAACCTGTACTCAGTAGGCAAACAGAGGATATTCTTTCTCATCTGAGGCCCTTAGGTCCAAGTTGTCAGAGAAGAGTGCATAACAGGGGGTATCTGCAAAATCTGGGTCAAAAGGACCATTGCAGGAGTTGGGATGATATGAGGAACATTATATAGGGGAATAGCAGGATGGAAGTTACCTGCAAGGGAAATTGAGGAAAATTGGGATTCTAATAAGGGAGAGGAGTGAGATAAATATAGAAGGAAAGGATAGTGTAAAGTGACAATAGCATGTCTAAGAAAGTAATGAAATACCCTACTAT
Source organism: Apodemus speciosus (assembly GCA_002335545.1). Taxonomy (NCBI): domain Eukaryota; kingdom Metazoa; phylum Chordata; class Mammalia; order Rodentia; family Muridae; genus Apodemus; species Apodemus speciosus. The sequence continues at coordinate 52,970 of BDUI01005981.1, forward strand.
TGGCTCTCTACCTGAAAGTACCCATGGTATTTGTAAGTTGGTATATAACTATACATAAATAGTTTAGGTGAAGTGTACTTATCAAGGCTGAAAATGCTTCCTCTAAGAGCTAAAGGTCATCTAACAAAACAATCCAAACACTTATTATGAAGGCTGAACAATATTCTACTCAATGATACCTTAGTCAAGGAAGAAACAAAGAAAGAAATCAAAGACTTTTTTATAATTTATTGAAAATGAAGGCACAGCATATGCAAATCTATGGGACACAATGAAAGCAGTGCTAAGAGGAAATCTCATTGCCCTGAGTGCCTCCAAAAAGAAACAGGAGAGAGCCTATACTAGCAACTTAACGGCACACTTGAAAGATTTGAAACAAAAAGAAGATAACTCACCCAGGAGGAGTAGAAGACAGGAAATCATCAAAHTCAGGGCTGAAATCAATCAAGTTGAAACAAAGAGAACCATACAAAGAATCAACAAAACCAGGAGCTGGTTCTTTGAGAAAATCAACAAGATAGATAA
>BDUI01005982.1:19866-29930 GCA_002335545.1 Apodemus speciosus
ACCAAACTGACCTAGTCCCTGCCTCAGGACCTATTTAAATCAGATCAATCCCACCCTGCCTTTACTGCCTGGAAAAGTCACTTAGCTTTGTGCATCAGTTTATTGTGTGCAAAATCGGAAGGACAGCAGCACTAACTCCTTCACCACATTTCTTCAAGACTCGGRAAAGCACCAAGGGCACTGGTTGGCAATCCCACCTCTCTCCGCTGATCCCCAACCCTTATGGTTTRATGCTTCCTTGCCATTGTATATTTGGGATGGTTTACTTTAAATATTAGGCGCTCACTCTGTCAAGGGCTTAGCACGTGTGAACTACAACAGAGCGGGTGTTATCCCTAGCTACAGATGAGRACATTGGGTCGCCAAAAATTAACATGACTTTACAAGGTTACATAGCAAGAATGTAGTGGACAAACTCCAGTCCCGACTTCCTCGACACTATCTTGCTGTCGCCTGCCTGTCTGCCGGGACAAGTTGTTTTGTGAGATGTCTTCTCTTGCCCTTCTCAGCATGAAGGCCCAGCAGCCAGGACCCTAGGGGAAAAACCCCGACATTGCCTTTCTGGGTCACCGGCTTATTGTGCGCGCTGAGGTTTCTCTACTTGAACACTGAGTCCAGCACTGATCAGTTCTCTCAAGAACCCTGAAACCACATCACTGAATGTGCCCGTGCCCGCTCCGGACTCACGSACGCCTCGGCACTTCCCCGGTGTTTCTCCGGCCCTCGGAGGTGGCTCCAGATGTCCCCTCATTTTACAGACAAGAAAAAACAAGGAGAGTAGAAAGGGAGATCCCTCCGATCCAGCCCTCACCCTTGTTCTTCTGCGTCCGAGCGATCTCTTTCTCGATCTCCGAGATTTTCTCCAAGATCCCCATAGTTGCAGCTTCAGCGGAGATTCGCACAGCCTATAGCTTACAGCGCTGGGAACTCAACGACTGATGCCGGAGGCAAAGCAGCCAGAACCAGGAAGCGCACCAAGAACAGAGTCCTCCCGAGCTCCCGGTGCTGCGAGATTCGGAGTCCGGGCACACCACGTGGAGAGCAGATACTATCCGTTCCTACATCTCGCAGGTGCGATGTGACAGAACGGACTTGACTTTGGCCCATTAAGGCCAGACCCACAACAGTTTGCAAGGCAGAGGGGAAATCTCTTTACCCTTTGATAGTGACAGAAAAGGAGATGGGCAGAAAGTCTTATGACTCCCATTTTGTAAAGGCTTTAAAAGAGGATTGGGGTCTAGCCTACTGGAGTAGCCTGTAATCCCAGCATTCAGGAGGCAAGGGCAGGATTGCTGGGAATTTGAAGCCAGCTGGGTGGCACAGCTAGTACCAGTGTTATATAGTAAAGCAAAGGAAAAATTCAAAACTGGGCTCAGCGGTTAAGAGCTGTCCTGTTCACTCCTGGGCAACACCCGTGCCTTCCTTCTCAGGTCGGTGCACATAGAACTCATGTTTGCTGTTTCCCTTTTGTACTAACTTGCAGTTGGATTTATACTTATCAGACTCTGTACATTCTATTGTTTTTATAGAGGCCTCAAACCAGGGCAGGACAAAAGGCTAAAATTTAGGTATTTTAGAATTGAGATATTGGTAAGTTTTCCTTTATATTCTCATGCCTTTGTAAGAACCTCACTGAAATCTGGTTAACAGATCTCCTTTAAAGAAAAAAGGAAAAAAAAAAAAGAATTGAGATGTATCTCTGTGAATTCAAAGCTAGCCTAGTCTACAAAGCAAGTTACAGGACAACCAAGACTACACAGTAAAGCCCTGTCTTGAAAAACAAAACAAAACAAAATGCTGGGCAATGGTGGCACACACCTTTAGTCCTAGCACTTGGGAGGCAGAAGCAAGCGGATTTCTGAGTTCAAGGCCAGCCTGGTCTACAGAGTGAGTTCCAGGGCAGCCAGGGCTATACAGAGAAACCCTGTCCCAAAAAGCAGAAAACAAAACAAAAACAAAACAAAACAAAACAAAAAAGGAATTGAGATATGCRGAGCAGGAAAGATGCCCTAGTGGTTAAGAGAACTCTTGCTCTTACAGAGGACCCGGGTCTGATTCCCAGCACCCACATGGTGGCTCACAACCACCTCTAACTCCAATTCTGTATGTGCATTCACACACACACATACACATGAAAAAAACTTTTTCCTTCTAAAAATTGAGTTATTAGATCCCGTTCCCAGCACAGCCATGGTCTGTGGTCCCAAGGGACATCTGGAGTATGTAGCGACTCCAGAACATTGAATGTTGGATAAGGTGACTGGTGTTTGCTCCTCGTCCATCCAGTGATGCGCACAAGCTGTGGGAATGCCTGACTCTGATCATTTTCCTAAGGAACGGATTTAAGTATGCCCCGGCAGATTTGCATGCAGTGCTTCACCAAGGTTGATGGGAAAGTCAAGACTGACATAACCTGCCCCACTGTATTTATGTGTATCCTCAGCATTGACAGGTCTTCAGAGAACTTCTGTCTGATCTACAACACCACGGGCCACTTTGCTGTTCATTGTTATTATACCTGAGGAGGCCAAGTACAAGTTGAGCAAAGTGAGAAAGATCTTTGTGGGCACAAAAGGAATCCCTCATCTGATGACCCACGATCGTACTATTCGATACCCTGATCCCTCATCAAGGTGAATGACACTATTCAGATTGATTTGTAGATGGGCAAAGTAATTGACTTCATCAGGTTTGACACTGGGAACCTGTATATGGTGACTGAAGGTGCTAACTTGGGAAGAATTGGTGTGGTCATTAAGGGACATCCTGGCTCTTTTGATGTGGTTCATGTGCAAGATGCCAATGGCAACCGCTTTGCCACTTGGCTTCCCAACATTTTTGTTATCAGCAAGGGCAAACTATGGATCTCTCTTCCCCAGTGAAGGGGAATCTGCCTCACCATTGCTGAAGAGAGGGACGAGAGCCTGGAGGCCAAACAGGTGAAATGGTGTCTGGGAGACATGCTGGAGAAGTATTTGTACTCTTGCTATTACAAGCTTCTCTAGGCAATGTGCTAGATAAAACTAAAAAAAATGAAATATTAGGTGCTGTGGARCACATCTGTAATCTAAGTGCTGTGGAGCACATCTGTAATCTAAGCACTGCGGCTGAGGCAGCAAGATTGCAGGTTGAGGGCAGCTTGGGGTTTTTTTGTTTTTGTTTAAGACAGGGTTTCTCTGTATAGCCCTGGCTGTCCTGGAACTCACTCTATAGACCAGGCTGGCCTCGAACTCAGAAATCCACCTGCCTCTGCTTCCCAAGTGCTGGGATTAAAAGTGTGCGCCATCACTGCCCACCAACCTTTTTTTTTTTTTTTAAGAGGCAAAATGGCTCAAATACAAACAACAACAACAACAACAACAACAACAACACACACAAACTAGACAAAAACCATGTAAGACTGAAAATGTTAATGGCTTCAATCTGTTGCGCCCATCTTTTATTAGTTTTGTTTCTTTAGACAAGATGTTACTGTATAGCCCAGGACAGCCTGCTGGAGGCCCAGGCCCATCATCACATCCAGCTTCTCTCTCAAATACCTGAATACCCTCAGTGTGTCTGAGTTAAACTCTTCCAGTGTTAAATGGAAGGCTGCTACGGATGGAGGTACTGTCACAGTAAGAGACTAGAATAGAGAGGTATATGGCAAGCAAACAGCACCAATGGCTGCTGGCCATGCACACCCTCCGGTTAGACCAGACTACCCAGGCTTGCTGGGCTCAGAGGCTGTCCTGGACCTTGTAGGTCATTTTTACTTTATTGGGTCTTATTTTGTTCCAAATTTGCTTGTTCTACTACTTTGTAATTACAGTAAAGTCAAATGTTTAGTCTAAGAATGCTTAGCCACACTTCAAACTGTCTTTCTCAAGTGTTTCTATTCTTCTGAACATATACCCAATTTCCACCTACAATTATTTTAAAGATATAGTTGTCAGCTGAAAACACAGGTGAGACATGGGGCTAAGGACGGCCACCACTTGTGGGCATAGCAGTGGTGAGTTACTCAATGCTCGTTGGTGGGTAGGACCAGCTAATGAGTATTCTCCAGGAAGGCCTTGTAGTACCTAAGGCATTGCTGGTACACCAGTTTGAAGTCAGAGTCATTGCCATAACAGGGAACTTCAATAGTGAGTTTTTTTCCTGTGGATCATAGCTCCCAAGTAGCTCAACTTTAGCTTTGCAGTTTTTAACTTGATTACTTTTTCTCTTCAAATCTGATTGCTTTCGAATGTGGCAGTCTTCTCTTGTTATGTCTTGCCTTGTGGGCGGTGCTAATTCCATGATTTCTTAGGCAGCTGACTGCTTTTGGGCCTGGGGGCCAGCTCACATTCCAGTCAGAAATGACACTACTGTCAATGACCCAATTATCTGAAAACTTTTCATCAGTTTCCAATGCTTCTGCAATGGGTTACCGAGGGCAAATGTTACAGAGACACGAATAGCACTGACTTGGACCCAACTTCTGCTGTCTTGGTGAGCAGACCCTGGCACCCAGAAACCCAGGAAATATTTTCTATAACTTTTTTTAAGAGTTTTATTTTATGTATATGAGTACACTATTGCTGTCTTCAGACACACCAGAAGAGGGCATCAGATCCCATTACAGATGGTTGTAAGCCACCAAGTGATTGCTGGGAATTGAACTCAGGACCTCTGGAAGAGGAATCGGTGCTCTTAACTGCTGAGCCGTCTCTCCAGCCCTCTATAACTTTATGTTAAAGAAGGGGGATCTTGTTTTATGGCCCAGACTGACCACTGATGTATTTCCTTAGCATTCCAGTTTAAAATTTAAATCATTTGAGACCTTTTCCCAGAAACCCCCATGTTCTGGCAGCAGCCCTTGACACAGCCTAATGGGGTGAGGCTAAGTGTCCTCCGAGTTATAGACCGAGATGGGGTGTAAGATTGAGGCCTGGAGCCTGCTGCCTACACCCAGCTTCAGCACACTATGATGCGCCTCCCAGCAGCCCGAGCACCTATGCTTTAGGGCTATGAGGTTCCCTTCACGCTGTGAGCAGCCTGAAGGCAATGCTTCATTCTATCAGCGGGCCTAACACCAATACCATCACATAATGGCTCATCTCTTGCCACCTCAATACTGGCATGCCAAGAAAATCCTTCCAGATTTCTAAGAAAGTTCATTTCTAACAAAATGGAAAGAAGACAAAGATAGAGTGGCTGGCTAAGCACTGTCAGGCACCTTGGTCTGTAAAGACATTACTCCACTGGGCAAAACAGCAAATTTTAGGCTGGGTATAGCCCTTGACTCTTTTGTGAGGGAGGACGACTGTAGCCTTTAAGTGGTCCCCAAAACCGCACCATCTCTTGGCACAGACTAATGAGATATTCCTAGGAATAAAATTTATTATAGGAGCCACCCTGTAAGTTTACTGGGGAGAATTCAAATGGTAGTGGCATATGGGATGAGAATCCTATGAGGGGTTTGGAAAGGCTGCTTAGAAGTTAAAAGTACTTGCTCTTGCAGAGGACCCAGGTTTGATTGGCAGCACCTACATGGCCTTTCACAACCACCAGTAACTCCAGTTTGAGGGGAATCCAAAACCCTCTTCTGGTGTCTGTGGACACCAGGGACTATATGATATACAGACACAATACAAGCAAAACACTCATATATACCACTAAATCTATGAGAGAAACCAAGGCAAAAACTTAYAGGCTACACTAGATGGAAGAAAGGGTGTAATCCCTCACCTGAACCACACCCAACTCTGTGGCGTGACCCATACAGATCCGATAGCTGACCTGTACATCAAGGGCTGCTGAAGTAGTACACTGCCCGCCCACCCACCTGATTAAACCTAGGCCTGACCTGCTGGTTCCTGCTCCAGACTTGGTTCAGCCTCTCCCCTCACAGCAGGACTCTGTAGCTTCCACTCTCAGCAGCTCCAAGGGCAGCTCCTCTGGGTCCTGGTGTATTATCTTCTCAGTATGTTCTTTCAGCCACTTCTGCAGCCTCCGGTTCTATTCATTGTGTAGTCCATGTATACACATAGATACTTACTGTGTGCTGAGCTTATTTTAGTAATTAGAAATGAAATAAAAAAGCTGCATTCACATGAGTTGAAACCAAGGTAGATTTATGACAAATTGCCATCATTGAAATCACTAAACCTGTGAATTCATTTCATTCAATACTGTGGAAGATATATGTGTTCATCTACGTGTGGCAAAACACACTTAAGACATGGCCCCCACAAAATTCTGGCCTGCCTCTGTAGCTACAGGGCCACAAAGGGACCGATTTCTCCTAATGGAATGTTTTGACTTAGAAATTGAACACACACTGCTTAAATACCTTTATTGTTTGTTTTTTTTTCAAAAATTATTTAGACATTGATAGCTCTGCAAAATAATTCTCCCATTGCAAATCTTCAAACCCTTTCCACAGGTCTTCCAAAAAGAAACAAAATATTCTTACTTTGCGCCCATTCAACTCTAATTTTTAAAAAACATTTAAGATTCAAAATCAAGTATTTTTCTTTCCCAGAACTTGTTAGTAATTTTAAACCACAATGTAACATACTTAATGGCATTTCTTTTTAAAAATTAGCTTATCAGTGACTATTATATGAGGAAAAAATCCATTCAAGGCCTTTAAGGGAATATAAATTCCCTGCTTCGGAAAGCAAAAGACATTGGGAAACCCTTTTGTTCCACTGGAGTCTGACTCCAGCACTGCTAACAGGGCCAGTATACCAACTGACTGTCTTCTTAATATCAGGCATTGTCTACTTTTGGACTGCAGCTGAAATGCTAGGCAATCTTAAAGGAGATAGATGGGTAGACGGGTAAAGCAGGGAATGAGAGGTCCACAGCTGGCCACAGCAGTGGAGCCTTCTGAGTGGAGGGTAAGAGAAGACCAGCCAGACCTCTAGTCCCTGCCTGGGGGCTGGCTTGTTGCAGTAGAGAACAGTAGGAAATTTGCAGTCTGCACTTATTTTTCAATGTTAGATACAATTGTCAGTCAAAGATATTGCACACAGTACCAGAGGCATGTAAACCACCGAGACAGCTGGAGAAAGAGCTACCAATGGAGATAAGACCCCAGAGGTCCTCCAGGGACAGAAAAGGAAGAGAAGTCACTGTCTACCAGGTAGGGGTTACTAAGAAGTGGAACATGTTTATTCCTGCCCAGGTGCTCAGGGGCAGACTTCTAAGCAGCAAGTCTTCAGGTGGGTCTGAAGGCTGTGAAAGGCATCCTTCCCTCAGCTTTCTAAGTAGAGCTGGAACACTTCCCTAGCTAAGAAAGAACAAAAAGCAGGGCGTGGTGGCTCACACCTTTAATCCTAGTGCTCTGAGTAGTCAGGTAGATCTCAGTGAGTTCAAGGTCAGCCTGATCTACATAGTGAGCTCCAGACCAGCCAGAGTTACACAGTGAGACCCTGACAACGGAGATCAAAGGAAAAAAGGGGTGTGTGTGTGAAGTCCCTATGCTACAGCCTGGCCTGCCTGGTTCACAAGGGAAGCTGCTCACTGATGTGCTACTTGGGCTACACGAAAGCCCCAGCTTCAGGTGACTCCATCTACTGCTGAATGACACCTGCGCGGAACACAAGGGTTGAATGGCAGGTGGAGAGGACAGCCAGAGGGTGCTGCGGGGAAAAGCCAGCAGTCAGTCTCTCTGCCTCCTTTACTCTTCAGTGTTGTCCTTCAGTTTAACTGAAACCACGGTGTCCCATGGTGTAAACCAAGTGATCAGAGCTGGTCATCGGATATTCAGGTGAACTTTGGTCTCAGATGAAGGTTCACCTTACACTGACCCTTACTCCTGCGCTCAGACCTCTGAGTAGCTGGGACTACAGGTGTGCTGCCATACCCAGGTTGCTTTTCAAGGGTAAGGAACCACTGATTCAGCTCTAGCAATGGATGTTTATTATTTTCTTCTAAGTCTTGGGATGATTTATTTTTATGGTTTCTGAGCCTCAACTTTACTGAATGGTAAGTCTTGGGGCTATGGATATCGCAAGTACCTGCTGGTTCCTTTCCCTGCTTCTGCTCTCTTAAGGCTCCCCAGATATTCAGTATTAGTAACACACAGCACAACACAAGAACAACGCCTGCTACCCCTTGGTGTTCCTTTCTTCCAGCACTGGGAATGGAGGCAAGGTCCTCAGATGTGACAAGCTAGTGCTTGATCAGCTGCACTCCCAGCCCTGGTGCTGTATGTATTTTAAAGCTTCTTTCCTCACGTTTGGACCTGTAAACCACCAGAATCCCCCAAGTCCTGACCATACTGTGGACTACAACCAATGCCAACTTACTAAGCTTTTTAAACATTTAGAAAAACCAAACCAAACCAAACCAAAACACTCCCCTCCCTCACACTTTGGCACATGAGCCCAGAGTTATTTGAGCGCATTTCTTCCTGCCCACGCCACGCCAACATTTCAGTCATCCTTTCTGGAGAATGGAGGCCCCCTCTGCCTTTGGAAAAGGTTGTCATGACACACTGATGTTTTGAGTAGCAAAAGGAGGAGGCGCAAATGCTCAGCTGGCCCGGAAACAGTTCTTGTGTTTAGCACTGTAATTTAAGCAATGCTGCAAAACTTTTGTACCAGGATGACTTGTTTTAAAACTGCTGGTTGATTAAATATACATATAGACATAGATATAAAAGTCACTAAGTCAACATTTGCTGTTTTCAATGTGAAAACGATAAATGTAATTCGGAATAATTGTGCATTTGCCATAGGGTCCTTGTTAAAGGTACCATAAAAATAATAATTTTGTAATAAAAAACTCTTTTATTTTAGTATTGCCCTCAAGTTCAGAAGTTTGGAGCAAATGTACTGAGAAAGCAGTTTGGGATCTACTCCCACCAGGGATCTGGAAGCCTTAAATTTAGTGATCCCCAACAGCAGGCCCAGAAAACCCACAGCCATGTGCTAGTCTTGCATTGTTAACACACAGGGCCCCACATCACCTGGAATCAAAGGTCGACGAGGCCCACCAGGGTCCCCATCTCATTTCATTGGTGGTAGATTCTGGGTCCAGACAGCTCCTCACATAGAGCTCTGGGACACAAGATGCTGGGCTCTGCCTTTCCTTGGGCTACCAAACAAGCAACTGGGAAGGAGTAAGGCCTGGGTGGAGACCACTGAGCACCGAGGCTAAGGTGACCCAGGAGCTGACCTTCCACTTGGCTAGAGGCAGGCCGAGGAAAGATGGCATTTCAGTGATGCAGAAGGTAGTTGTGCAGGAAGGAAAGTGCATTTAAAGTTGTTCAGAAACAGATGGTGACCACAATGCCACTGAGAGGAAGGAGGGTGGGAGGTGGACAGCTCCCTCTGCCTGCCTGAAGGTTGGCCATGCTCCTTGGATCCTGTAGGTTAACATTCATGCTTTCTGATGACGTCTGCTTGTGAAGGAACAGGAACACACCTCTCCTGGTTCTGGCAGGTACATAATTTCTTGGCAAAGCTCTTTGTTGCCAAGTTCAGTTTTATTTGGCCACTGTTCTGAACCACTGTCACCGGAACTCATAGATGGGTGCACTGTGTTCAGGAACATGGGTCAGGTTGAGGGACTGATACCTGTAACAGAAGAGAGACAGAATAGAAGAGTTTTCTTAGGGATCCTGAACAAAGGAGGCTGGAGAACTCTACCTAGAGTCCCTGCCAATTATATTCAAATTGAGGTGTTAAACCATTTCCAGTAATATAAAGGTAAGGTCTTACTATGCAGCTGTAGCTGTAGCCGGCCTGGAATTTCCCATGTGGACCAGGCTGGCCTCAGGCTCACTGTGATTCATCTGCTCTGTCTCTTGAGTGCTCAGATTAAACATATGTGCCATCAAGCCTCAGTTTTGTTTTCTTTTTATTTTATGGGTGTGTGTGCGTACATGCATRCATGCATGCATGTGTGTGTACCATGTGTGTGCCTGATGCCTGTGGAAGATAAAAGAGGGCATAAGATCCTCTGGAACTGGGATTAGAGATGAGGAGCAGCCGGGCGTTGGTGGCGCACACCTTTAATCCCAGCACTTGGGAGGCAGAGGCAGGTGGATTTCTGAGTTTGAGGCCAGCCTGGTCTACAGAGTGAGT
>BDUI01005982.1:30875-56688 GCA_002335545.1 Apodemus speciosus
CTGGGTACAGTGACACAAGCTTTTTTTTTTTGAAACAGAATTTCTCTGTGTAGCCCTGACTGTCTTGGAGACATAGCCTTTTATCCTACCACATGAGAGGCAGAAGCAAGTACATCTCTATGAGTCCGAGGCCAGCTTAGTCTACACAGAGTTCCACGTCAGCCAGGGGTACACAGTGAGAGCCTGTCAGAAACAACCAAACCCTGTGTCAAGCCTGGAGTACAGGTCTGTAATCCGAGCAGGCAGGGAGCCGGAGGCAGGAGAACCACAAGTTCCTGGACACTTCAGTTCATGGTCACTACAGTAATCTACGTCTACAAACAAACAAACCTAACTCAGTCCCTAGGTTCACAAAACAAGCAAAACTAAAGAACAAAGAATTTGAATTGATGTAGGCTAGGGTCATTAACAAGTAAGCAAAGAACAAAAACCAAAACAACAAAAACTGAAAGAAAATAGTGTCCCATTTTATTTTTTGAGAACATATTTAACTTTTACTTATGTAAATTTACTTATGTAAAATTTACTTATGTGTGAATTTATGTGTACTACATATATGTGGGTACTTGGAAGGAAAAGAACATTAGATTCGCTGGAACTGGAGTTACAGGCAGCTATAAGCTGCCATATGAGTGCTGAGATCTAAATCTGGGTCTTCTAGAAGAGCATGAAACTCTCCTTACTGCTGAGCCATCTCTCCAGCCCACAGTGCTCTATTCCAGAGAAGAAATAAACTAGTATAGCTAACCCTCAAGGTACAAGAAGGAAACAAGAGAGTCCCCTTGGCCAAAAAAAAAAAAAAAAAAAAAAAAGCCAGCCCTTGAGGTGGCCTCCTGTCCCTAGCATTGGAGGAACATAAGGTAGGAAGGTGAACTCTCATGGCCTCTCACTTATCAGACCAAGATCAAGTACATGAGAGGCAGTGCCAGCAGGTAACTGAAAAGTCACATTCTGTAAGAGATTACATTAGATTACTGGTGAATTTATGAGAAATATATATGAAATGATCAGGATTGAGGTAATCATTCCTGAAAATGCAACACTGTTTGAAAGTATATACTGGGTGCTACTTAGTGCTACAACACTTATTTACTTAGCATGTGCAAGGTCTTGGGCTGCATCCCATATAACAAGCATGTGGTTCTACCTCTAGTGTGTATGTAAGAGTGTGTTTATGTGTCTGTGTGAGTAAGTCTGTCTGTCTGTCTGTCTGTCTCTCTCTCTCTCACACACACACACACAAACACAGAGAGAGACGGGGGAGGGAGAGAGAGAGAGAGATGAGAAGAGAAATGGGGCTGGCAAGATAGATGGCTCAGAGGTTAAGAACCTTGCAGAAGGTCCAAATCTGGTTCTCAGCACCCACATGGTGGCTCATAACCATTCGTAACCCTAGTTCTTGGGGATCCAATGTCCTCTTCCATCTCTTCAGGCACCAGGTACACATTGGTATGCATATATACATGTAGGAAAAACATGCATACACATCAAATAAAAAGTCTAAAAAATTTTACAGTATTTAGAAATTATATCTTTACTTTTCAGTTCACTCTATAAATAGGAAAGAGTCCCTGTCCAATGTGAAATCATCTAAATGACCTCAGCACACACACAGAGTATGAGATTTGGACAGAGGTAGACTGGGAGACTCTCCTTTCAGATGTGACAGCTGGAGCTGAGGCCAATGTCTGCAGTAGCACTGGCCACAAGATCCTTACCATTCTGAACTCCGATGGTAGTAGTAGCCCTCTATGGAGGCTGCTGACTTCTGAAAGCAGATGTAATAGAAGCCAGCAAAGGAAGCACCGCTGATGTCTTTGATTGTGTGGTCCGGGACTAGGAACTGTTCCTGTACACAGATATGGGACCAGTCAGACATTCCCTTTCAGTAAGACACCAGAGAGTTCTAAAGACAGCTAGAAACAAAACGAAATAAAAACAAAAGCCCCCAAACAAAACAAAAAGCCTATAACCACATGGTCCTATTCACCTGCTGGGCTTCTGCCTGGTTGGGGGTGGTGGTCATGGTTACAACAGTCTCCTACCTACTGTGGTGAGTAGAAACCCACAGAAACAGCTTGGGACCTAACAGACTGATCAATACTACTTTCCTGCCTACTTGCCTACCCGCCTACCTCTTGGAGGTCATTGACAGAGAAAAACCTAGAAAGAATAAATTTCAGTTCTGGTTACCAGGAACTGTCACTGGGTAGTTTTGATTACCTCTACTAATGARGTAATCACATCTATTTCAGTCTCTGGTCATTCTGAATTGAGAGTCCCCATGACACCTCACCAAAGTCACAGAAACAGTACCATTTGTGCCACAAAGACAGGCAATCTGCCATGTAAACTGACAATACGCAGTGAAAGGCTACATCCTTGTTCATGTTCTATGGGAGATGGAGTCAGAACTCCAGGGCTTCAGGTGAACCAAAATCCCATGTGTTACTCTAAGAGAAATTTTCTGGAGACAAACTCACTGCTTTAACAAACTGTTTTTATTTACTTTTCGCCTGTGCTTTTAAAAAAAAACAAACAAACCAATTTATTTATTTATTTTATGTATATGAGTGCACCATTGCTCTTTTCAGACATACCAGAAGAGGGCATCGGATCCCATTACGGATGGTTGTGAGCTACCATGTGGTTGCTGGGAATTGAACTCAGGACCTCTGGAAGAGCAGTCGGTGCTCTGAGTCATCACTCCAACCCTTTATTTACTTTTCAATGCTGGGATGAAATTCATGACTTGGTGTATGCTAGACAAATACTCTACCATAAACACTCTCAATCCCTCTCCAGTTTTGTTTTGTTTTTTAAATGGACATTCTTTTCTGCCTTTTTCAACCTTCAAATATCACTTTAAAGTTTAATTTAGGGTGGAGGTCTAGCTTAGTAGTAGAACATTTGCCTAGCATGTGCAAACCTTGAGTTACTTCCTCAGCACAGGAAAAAAATAATAATCTAAATATCAGAGCAGGTTCTTTAAAGGGTTTGTTGGCATGTTTCCCACTGTAGAGCAGGCTGGGGAAGGAGGCTCAGCAGGTGCTGGATAGCTGAGTGAGCTAACATACAGTGGATGGCAGAGGGGGCTAGAGAGGAAAGCTCACTGTGTGCTATTTAGTGAGGAAATGATAGCCCACATCCCAAATGATCAGCCACAAAGCACAGACAGCAAGCACATGGCCACTTTAGCTGTCTGATCTTTATGAACACTGTAATACGTCATATTCAAGTAGCTTTCTTTCTCCTTTATTTACCAGATAATGGGGACCAGAGGTGGTCAGGTGTTTCCAAAGTTCTTTCACAAACTTGCTACATGGACTTGCATTCATGTGGTTGTAGAGAGCAGACTGTCATAGTGAGAGGCATAGGACTCTCAGGCCAAGGCCAATGCACTGAAACCCTAGAGGGAGCTGCAGGCTCCCGCTCCATTCCTGGGCCCGCATTTCCTGAGCAGTGGGAAACAGAAGCACCTGTGGAGGATGTCGTTCTGAGGACATTTAAGCCCCAGGTAGGATCAGGGTGCGGTGATGACTAAGCTCAAGCAAAGTTCCCCTTCGTCCCCACAACACTTGGAAAATGCACCCTGGAGGCTCACAGGATTCTTGGGTGAAAAAAGAGGATACTGGTTAGCAGTGCCCACTGGCATAAATATGCCTGCTGTCGACTAAACAGATAACCGGTTTATGAGGTCCGCTCTGCGGCTACCACACGACTGCTGCTTACATGCAGGGACCCCGCCATAAAGACACTGTGATAAGCAACAGCATGGAGGGTCCCTGTGGGGAGGGCGTAACCTGCAAGAGAAGTGCGGGTGGGTGCTCTAGCATCTGGCACATGGGAGTGTGAGGAGCTGGTCTGGGCAGAATCTTACCTTCCACCTCATGAAGACATAATCCCCATTTTTCAGTTCTTCATAATCAAAGTCATCTGAATTAAATGATTTTGCATACTGATAAAAAGCCAGAAACTTGCCCTAAAAACAACAGAAAGAAGAGTCTTAGTGATTCATACAAGAAAAGGTGGGTGTCTGAGCTCATGAAATCGTGAGAGCCGCTAGGTGGACAAAGCACTACCTGATTGTGTGCCCAGTAAACACAGCCAGTGGATAAGGTCTAAAGGGTGAGAACAGGCACAGTTCTCAGAATACCCTATCAGGACATATAAAGTGAAAATGGATTAGTGGAATTTCAGCAAAGAAATACAGAGAGGCACTGGGCATGGTGGCACACACATTTAGTCCCAAAACTCAGGAAGCAGAGAACTCTGTGAGTTCAAGGGCTACCTTGTCTACATAGTTCCAGGACAGCCAGAAGTACATAATGAGACCCTGTCTCAAACACAACAAAACAAAAATACAGAGGGGCAAGGACAGTCAAAGTGAGTCCCAGCACTGGGAAGGCTGGAGACAGGAGACCCAAGAGCAGAGCGTTATGTTCAACTACACAGGGGAATCAAAGCCAGCCTAGACTACACATCTTATAAAACAAAATGGGGCTGGACAGGTAGTATGTACCTTTTCTTTTTTCTTTTTTAGGTTTTTCAAGTCAGGGTTCTTCTATGTAGCCCTGGCTGGCCTGGAACTCAGAAAACCGCCTGCCTCTGCCTCCCAAGTGCTGGGTTAAAGGCGTGGGCCACTGTGCCTGGCTGGTAGTATGTACTTTTAATTCTAGTATACTTGGGAGGCAGAGTCAGGAGGATCCCTGAGTTCAAGATTAGCTTGGTCTACATAGCAAGTTCTAGACCAGCCAGGGCTACAGAGAAGTCCTGTCTCGCACAAACAAAAGGGCTGAGGAGAAGGCTCAGTTGGTAAAGTGCCAGCTGTGTAAGCACGAGCACCTTGGGTTTAGCCCCTAATGTGCAGGACTATAGAGGGAGGTCTCTGGTGTCGACCCCTGGCTCTATGTACGTGCAAACCCACACCTTCCCACACAGGAACCCATACACTATATATTTTTTTAATATGCACTGACGTAAAACGAATAGGACTAGAGAGTTGACTCAGTGATTAAAGAAAACTTTTGCTCTTGCATAGGACCCAGGTTTGGTTCCCAGCACCCACACACATAAATGCAGGCAAAACACTCAGACACATACAATAAATCTAAAACAAAACAAAACAAAAAGTACAGAATCAACCAAACAAAAACAAAGCAGAGTCACTCTGGGACACTTTGCACCAGCATGTCCAGAGCGGGGTGTGGTGGTAGAGACACATAACTGCAGCACATGGGAGGCTGAGACTGGAGTGTTCCAAGTTCAAAGACTGCCTAGACAACAAATTGAAAGAGTGAGTGCCTGTCCAACCGAGAAAAGTCGATAAGGAAAGCTGGTTCTTATGGTTAGACATGAGGCTGGTGCCAGATATTCAGGGAGCATCTGGAAAGGATTAATATATGCATACCCTGAAAAAAGAAAAGGAAAGGAAAGGAAAAGAAAAAGAATCAGGTGTGGTGGCGCACGCCTTTAATCCCAGCGCTTGGGAGGCAGAGGCAGAGGCAGGCAGATTTCTGAGTTCCAGGACAGCTTGGTCTACAGAGTGAGTTCCAGGACAGCCAGGGCTACACAGAGAAACCCTGTCTCGGAAAAACTAAAAACCAAAAAAAAAAAAAAAAAAATTAGCTTGTATAGCTGAGTAGAGACACATTTTCTTTTTTAAAGGCAAGGTTTTAAAATAGCCCTGTCTGGTCTAGAACTCACTATGTAGACCAGGCTGGCCTCAAATGCACATTATCTGCTAGCTTCTGCCTCTGGTGTTGAGACTAAAAGCATATGTCACCACTCCCAGCAATATTGTTTTTAAGTTTTATTTTATGTGTATAGGTGTTTTACCTGCATGTATGTATGTGCACCAAGTGTATGCCAAGGAGGCCAGAAGAGGTGTCTTAGCCCCTGCAATTGGAGTTACAGACAGTTGTAAGCGGCCACATGGTGCTGGGAACCAAACCTGAGTCCTTTGGAAGAGCAGTAAGTGCCCTTAACTGCTGAGCCATCTCCTCAGTCTGAGACAGAATATTTTTTACTAGCATTTTCTTGTACTAAAAGGAAAATCAATAAGTTACTTTCCCCAAGCATTTTCAATCTACAATCAGTTGAATATACAAAATGCAAACTTAGATACAAAAGGACCCAAAAGAGGGTCAAATGAAGTTTGTAGCTGCTTTAGTGCTATGCATTATCATTACACATTTTCTGTCTAATATTTTTAAATAAGTACATACTTTGTAAAAAATAAAAATAAAAGGCCAACAGTAAAAGTTTAATATGCACAAGAATCAAAGCATTATTATATAGTTTGATATGTTAAGTCATAAATATTGTCATAAGAATATAAAGCATATGGAACCCTGACTTGATGACCACGACTCCAGTTTTAAGTGTTGTTAAGGTAAATCTGAGGGTACAACAGGAAAGTGGTTGCACACATAGTTATTCTACACCATAAACTCAAGGTAAACATAGTTAGACCTTTTCTCAAAACCAGAAAGCAGCAGAGTAGCCGGGCAGTGGTGGCGCATGCCTTTAATCTCAGCACTTGGGAGGCAGAGGCAGGCGGATTTCTGAGTTCGGGGCCAGCCTGGTCTACAGAGTGAGTTCCAGGACAGCCAGGGCTACACAGAAACCCTGTCTCGAAAACAAACAAACTAAAACAAACAAACAACCCCCCAAAAAACCCAGAAAGCAGCAGAGCATGGTGGCATACACCTGTTATGCAGCACTGGGAGGCAGAGGCAAGAGAATCACTGAGATCTTCAAGCCAATCTGGGTTACAAAGCAAGATCCTATCTCAAAACAAACAATCTCACTCACACACACACACACACTCCTCCCCACCCCACCATTTGACTAAGTCAAAGGCTGGTATGATAGGACAAAAAAAACCCAAAAATGTGAAGATAAAAGATTTGGGTAAAGACTGAAACATAAAACAGGGAAAAGACCCCAGGGTAGTAACTCTGAGTTATTCTGACATACTCACTGTTAGGGAATAGGACACTGCACATGTGAGCACTAAAGACTGGAATCAGAATTTCTCAGGGGTGTCTGTATAGAGTAGGTTAGGCCTGCCCTGAGTCTCCTGGGATGAACAGAAAGATGCAATGCACTCTGCCCTTGCTGGGGTTCATCAACCACAGCTACTGCAGGCCATCTAGACATGAGGGGCAACTGCTACCTGCTCCATGGGGTTCCACCATACAGAGCTGACTAGAACAGAACAGTAGATAGATAAAAGACAGGCAGAACATGGAAGATTGCCTGGGTTCTAACAGCCACACAAAGCTGTGAGGAACTGAAGGATTGTTCTTATTACCTGATATTTAAGAAAAGGGTTGATAGACCTGGGGCAACTGTGGCTCATGTAGGAATAGTTCTGATTAACTCCTGCTGGGGACAAGGCCCTGGGTCCAGGCTTGTCAGATCTCCAGATGTCTTCTACTGCCCAGGGCAGAGCACAGCCTTACTCACCCAGTGTTTCCGATCCACGTCTTCATCTGCGTCCCACTTCCGAGTTAAGAAAGGGTGTTTTTTGCTTATTATTTCTCCTTCAAAGAAGGTTGTAAGGGTCGGATATTCCTACAGCAAAGGCAACAAGACATTAAACATGCATTTGTTTTTTGTTTGTTTGTTTGTTTGTAGTATGCCTGGATATAAACCCAGGGCTCCACACATGCTGAGGGACTGCCTTCTCGCTAAGCTCCACAGAGACACTGAATGCGCATGTTACCTTGGTCCTGGTAATGGAACCTAGGACCCCGGTTTCCCAAAGACGTGCTTGCTCTCTTGCTTCCTGCTTATTTTTGTCTCTCAGAGGTAACCAATCTTGCTAAACTTTTTTCTAATACTTTGACAAGATCAACACACCAAAACACCTGTTAGAGCCACTGATCTGCCAAAAGGCTATGGACATAAACCTGAATTTAGCTGCCTAGATAGTGAAGGGGCTCTAGGGTTTTGGATACTTTGCCAGGGCAAAGAACTTCTCTTTGACCTCACTTGCTATCTTCTGGTCTCTTATGGGTGTTGTCTACTACAAGTAAACGCTGAATTATCTACTGTCAATGCAGAGCACAAGTTAAGCTGTTTTCTGGGGTGCACCCCAGAAAAGGCTTCAGAGTTGGTATTCAAAGCTGAATCTCCCTTGACCTTGGGCCAACCCTTCATGGATCCTCAAGCTCCCTTGCCCCTCACTTATACCTATTTTTTTTTTTTTTTTWATGGTTTGAGACAGGGTCTCATTATGTATCCTTGGCTGGCCATGGACTCACAGAGATCAGCCTATCTCTTCTTCCCAAGTGTTAGAATTAAAGGCGTGTGCCACAATACCTGGCTTTATATATATTCTTGAAGTTTCCAGGACTAGAAACAGCTTTGAAAGAAATGTCTCAGATATGCTAGAAAGACATTTAATTCTGTCACATGGATTAAGAACAATTTATATAAGGAAAAATATGCAAACCATGTGTGCAATGCAAAAATCACAACCATTCATAAAATGCTACCTCAAACGTTGAGCTGTTATAGCTGTTAAGGAAAAAAGGTGAGAGTGAGAGGGGCTCGCAGCCGAGCAAGTGTTGCTCATCAGAGGTCCCGGCCCCACTGCCAGCACCCACGGTGGCTCACAGCTGCACGTAGCTCCAGACCCAGGGGATCTGACGCCTGCTGCTGGCCTTGTAGCATCAGGTACACATGTGGTGCACAGACATATATGTAGGAAAAACACCCATATACTTTGAATAGATAAAAAATTAAAATAATAGACCCATACTGATAGCTCTTTTGCTTCTCTAAGTGCAAAGACTCTCTTGAACAATACTGCACAGACCTGTGACCCAGGGGACACACTGAGAAGGCCTGCTGTGACACCACTGTCAATGTGTGCATTTATTATTAATCTGCAGTCTTGCATGGACTCCAGGACCTGGTGTGCACAACAGACAAGTGTTCTACCACTGAGCTACACCCAGAGTGTGTTCCTTCTCTTTGTGTGTGTGTGCATGTGCGTGTGTACGGGTGTAGAGGCGGAGGCTGACATCGGGTGTCCTCCTTTACAGCTTTTGATGGTTTCTTTTGAGATGGGGCTCACCAGCTGGTAGACAGGCTGGCAGCGAGTCCCAGGGATCTGTTAGTTTCCATCCTGGCTGCACTAGGGTTACAGACATGCATGATCACGACTGTCCTTTGTTTTTTAAACACAGGTGCTGGGGATCTGAGTTCAGGTCCTTAGCAGGCATTTTACCTACAGAACCATCTACCCAGCTTCACCGCACATCCATCCCATTTCAAGTCTTAACAGTGAACTTAAAAATATACAAATCTAACATCCTCCCAAACCTCAAACTCCTACACTGACAGTGCTGGGTGGGGTTTCTCATACAGATATGCATATAACAGACTGAAGAAATGAGATGGGAGATTTTCCTATATGGAAATCTAATCTAAGTTAAAAACTACACTAATCCATCTTTGGCAAGGACCATATAAGCCAAAAAGTCCATAGAATATTTTATTTTAAAGGTTACATACCTCTGAACCCTTATTTATATTTTACGTGTATGGGTGTTTTGCCTATACAGATGTCTGTCTGTATGTCACATGTATGCCTTGTACTTGCAGAGGCCAGAAAGGGTGCTGGATCTTCTGGAACTGGAGTTAAGGATAGTTGTGAGCTGCATGTGGGAGCTAGGAACCAAACCCCAGTCCTCTCAAGATCAGCTAATGCTCTTAACCACTGAGCCATCTCTCTAGCATCTTCCATATGATTTTATTTATTTTATTCGTTTTTAAGACAGGGTCTTATTGTATAGCTCTAGCTGGCCTGGAATTCACCAGTCTAGAATTGAACTCAAAGAGATCTGCTTGCCTCTGCCTCTCAGGGGTTGAGAATGAAAATGTGCACCATCATTATCTGGCCTCCATATATTTTAAACAGGAAGTTAAGATTATATTGTTTCTGAATTTTGAGCTTTAATATCATCTCAGAATCCCCGCCTGTCTTAGTGTTCTATTGTAACAGTACTGAGGGTCATGGGTCAAGCAGTTCTTTTTTTTTTTTTTTTTCCCCGAGACAGGGCTTCTCTGTATAGCTCTGGCTGTCCTGGAACTCACTCTGTAGACCAGGCTGGCCTYRAACTCAGAAATCTGCCTGCCTCTGCCTCCCAAGTGCTGGGATTACAGGCGTGCGCCACCACCGCCCGGCGGCCAAGCAGTTCTAATAGCTAAGATATCTTAAAAGGCCAGATGAGTAGCAACTGGGGACCCTTTAGAGAGCCAGGCACACACAAGATAAAGCATACTACAAAGCTGTCCTGACTTCTTAAACACTTTAGGAGCATGTGCAGGTAACTATAATGCATTCCCCAATTACCATAAATGACAATGAATTGGACCCATCTTGGTCAGAAGTCACCAAAAAGATTCATTATTTCTTGGGGAAGGTATAATGGACCCTGAGCATTTGTCTATAAAACCAAATTTAGGATAACTTAGAGAAATAAAATAAGAAAAACAAAACAAAACAAAACAAAACAAAACAAATATGTATACATACTCTCTCACTCACTCACAAGCCAGAAGCAGCACCAGAAGGAAGGGTATTAGAAGAGGAGCTGGGGAGGGAGACCAGGCAGGTGCAGGCTGTAGCTGCCAAGCTCCTTCATCAGTCCTCCTGATTCCAGGTAACTCCAAACAGTCCCATGACAGGTACTTCAGGCGGATTTGTCTTCTCAGGGCTTATATTATTTGGCCAACAGGTCAACAAGTACTGAGTTAAGAGTGACATACATTTTTCTCATTTATCAGTTTCATGAGTTTGGTGGTGTGGTCTGCATCCCTGCTTCCAACCTCAGTCTGACTAATGGGTGAGTGAAGGGTCTCACCACGCTCTCCCCTTCAAAGCTGGGCTCCCAGACACCCTCCACGCTGTTGTCCCCTACTGGTGCTAGCTCAGAAATGCAAAGATAGCACAATTTAGCACAATTTAATTCTTACTCTTTACAAGTCTGATTGCTTCAGCTCAAAATAGCACCTAAACATTAAAGCTGTGCTTTGCTAGTGAATGTGTGCCAAATAACCTTAAATTTGACTTTTAACACTCCACACTACACAAAACTGCAACTATTATAAAACAGATCACTTATGTAGTTTAATCCAAATAAACTATGTGTCTAATATATTACTACTACTACTACTACTACTACTACTACTACTACTACTACTACTACTACTTCTTTGTATTTTTCAAGACAGGGTTTCTCTATGTAGGCCTGACTGTCCTAGAACTCACTCTATAGATTAGGCTAGCTGCACACTCAGATCCATCTACCTCTGCTTCCCAAGTGCTGGGATTAAAGGTGTGCACCACCACTGCCTAGCCAACTGCTACTTTAATAGTTATGAGAAAGCATAAACAAACAACTAATACAAGTATAAAACTCAACCAACTCATTACAGCCGGGTGGTGGTGGCACACGCCTTTAAACCCAGCACTTGGGAGACAGAGGCAGGCAGATTTCTGAGTTAGAGGCCAGCCTGGTCTACAGACTGAGTTCCAGGATAGCCAGGGCTACACAGAGAAACCCTGTCTCAAAAAAACCAAAACCAAACCAAACCAAACCAAAACACCAACTCATTACAGCTCTCTGCACAGGCTACAGCATAACAGACTCACAATTTGCTAAGTTATCAGTTGCATATTTTTGTGACTATACCAAAGCTCACAATGAATTATACACTTTGTCCAGATGTGGAGCTGCATGCCTGTCATCCTAGTGCTCAGGCATCTAAGGCAGAAGGATCATGAGCTTGAGGCTAGTCTGGGCTACTACAGTGAGTTCTAAATAAGATAGGGCTACAGAGTAATGTCTGCTTCAAACACGAGAGATCTGTACTTTAAAAGGATGAAATGCATGATGTGCTTATAAAGCTGTAACATGATACTAGAGAAGAATCTCAAGCATTCTGTGGCCTGTTCTGTCCTCAAGCATCTCAGGCCATAGACCACCCTTCACTAAGTTCCCCACAGAAGCATGGCACAGTATTGTACTTGGGCAGACTACTTTGGGAGGACATGGGCCTAGTAAGGCCTCTTTGCCTACAGATCTGAGATTTGCCAGGAAAGATGCATCCGCGTGGGCTGGTCCCACTGCAAAGCCATGCCAGCACCTGCCTGATTGAAGAGCTTCAACAGGGAAACTTGCTCTAGGAAGAGCTCTCAGCTGTCAGCACTTCTACAAACTGTTTTAGGATTTCTAGTGCTTCTTGCCATTTCTTAGCAGTTTCCTACAACTCAAGTGATTGGCTTTGGAGTTATAATGTTCTAAAATATTACACATTTTGTTAGTTTCTGGCTGCCTTAGGAGTTTTTTGGGGTTTGTTTTTTTTTTAATTTCCTTAAGACAAGAGTGTCTCTGTTTAGCCCTGGCTGTCCTGGAACTCACTCTCTAGACCAGGCTAGCTTCAAACTCAAAGATCACCTGCCTCTGTATCCCAAGTGCTGGGATTAAAGACGTGTGCCACCACTGCCCAGCCTGAGCATATCCTGTTTTATTACATGTTTTCTCTTAGGGCAAATCAAAGCAGAGCTCTTCTCCCACCCCCTTTTTTCTCTATCACTTTCTGTCCTCTGATGGGTTAAATTTCCAGAGATGGGGAAGATACCTTCTGTGTCAATAATAAACTTCCTAGAGAATCCCAGCCTCTAGCAGATAAGCAGAAGACTGTGGGGCATCAGAACAGCACTCCACATTTGAGCCACATTCTTATTTACAACTTACTCTAATAATGCTCACCACTTGACCATGTTATCTGGTGAAGCAGAGGGGGTTTTTACACTCTCCTTTAAGCAGAAGCTGGAAGAGAGAGACTTGAGAAACTAAAGGTCACAAATCTAGAGAAGGGCTGAGTGAGGTTTACAGGCTCTGTTCAATCCAGCCCAGTCCTGCTGGACATTCAGGACTGCATGAAGTAATAAAGGCCATGAGAAGCTGCAATAGGGCTGTGCCCAGCCACTCCTGGCAGGGAACTCAGTGGCAGTCAGGCGTCCCTTTTCTTTCTGTTTAGCCACTAATGGAAAGAAGGGAGGCTCTTCTCTACCTTCTAAATCTCAGAAGTCTTGAGGATTAGAAAGCTATGAGAGGACAGAGTGCTTTATTTTTTAGTCATCAGGCTGAAAACCAGACTCTTCCTTTTCACTGTTCCAATGAACCACAAAATTAATTTATTTACTTAACTCGGTTTTGAGACAGGATTTCTTCTTGTAGTCCTGGCTGTCCAGGAACTCACTCTGTGAAGCCGGTAGGTGTCAAAAAGAGATCCGCCTGCTTCTTTCTCCTTAGGATTAAAGGTGTGTGCTACCAGACCAGCTAAACCACAAGATTTAATTAACTTCAAAAACCTTCACTCTTGTATCTCAAAGACTTAAATTCATGATAAAGGTGGAGGTTGTATTATTTTTCTCTTTATTTATGGGCATGTGCATATATGCCAGAAGCGTGAGGGTGTCTACAGATTCCACAAGAAGGTTTTGGATTCCATGGAGCTCAACAATGGTTGTAAGATGTCCAGTGTGGGTCCTGGGAAGAAAGTTTGGGTCATCTGCAAATGCTTTTAACTGCTAAACTATCTCTCTGGTCTTTTTTTTTCCCCACCAAGATTTTTGTTTGTGTCTGTGAGAGTCTGTACACAGTTTTGTGTACTTTTAGGAAAAGAGCGTATCAGACATTCTTTTCTATCACTCTCTACATATTCCTCTGAGATAGGATCACCTCCTGAGCCTGGAGTTGGTGTTTTCTTGGCTAGGCTGGAAGCCAGCAAGCTCCAGTGATCCTTTAGTCTCTGCCTACGTTGGAGGTGAGTTTATAAAGGTGCACTGGAGGGCGTGGGAGATGTCTCAGTGGTTACGGAACACTGGCTGCTCTTCCAGAGGTCCTGYGTTTAAGTCCTACCACCTACATGGCAGCTCACAGCCATGCATAACTATGTCTGTATCTGTAGTTCCATGGGACCTGATACCCTCTTCTGGTGAGCAAATGTACACGCAAACAAAACACACACACACACACACATATATATATATGTATACATATATATATGTATATATATAATAAATCTTTTAAAAAGTGCACTGATGCTGGCTTATTATGTGAGTGCTATGATTTGATATCTGGTCAGCAAGCACTTTTAACTGCTGAGCCATCTCGCTGGTCCATATAATTTTTCTAAAAAAGGATTAACACTGCCAGACACAATAGTACATAGCTATAATCTTAGCATTCCAGAGGCTGAGACAGGTAACTTGAGTTTGAGGTCAACCTAGGCTTTTCTGACTCAAAGATCAATCATAAAATGACTAATCAACCATGCAGTGATTTGTGAGGGCTATGGGTGTAGCTCAGTGGTTAAGTGCATGCTGAGTCTTCATTTCCTGTACACTGAGAACCAAAGGGGAAAATTTGTGACTGTGTACATTTGCAAATGGACAATTAAAACTGCAGTATTATGGTCCCCACAATCAAAAGAATTACACCATGGGATTGTGGTACTGGACTCTCTGAGCTGCTACGCAAGCCACTCACTTTCCTATCCCAGATCTGGCAAGAAGCACTTACCTCTGTAAGGCCTTTAATCTTCAGATACCCACAAAGGTAAGAGTTCCCAGTGTCCACGTGCTGTAAAGAAAAGACAGTGTTTACAAATGAGCCCCTGGGGTGCTTCAGAAATCCTGTAAGGCCGAGGTCAGCATACACCCAGCACAATCCAAGCCTCAGCCACCTTTCCTACCTTCAGTTCTGACTGACAATGAAAATTTTCTCATGGGCTAAAGAAATGACTCAGTTGTTAAGGGCATTTGCCCCAGATCTCCCTTACCCCCTTTGGCCAAATATTTCAAGATGTGTCTTCTTGAACCGCCTGTTCATTCATTTTCTGTCTACTTCTCTCTCATTTGCAGACTGTGCATTGTTATACACGTGGCCCTTCCCACCTGGATTCCCAGAGCCATCTCTAACCCTAAGTGTCTTGCTGGAGGGTTAGAGATGCTGGAGCATCTCTCTGCTCCTCAGCCACTGGCTTGGGAGAGCTTTCCCTGCCCTCTTATTGACCCTAAGCATCATCTTGAATTATTTCCTTATGAAATGAGCAAAACATTTTAGAATAATATTTTAGGAAGAGTTAGAAGGAATTAATTTTAATTATGAACCCGGATGCCACCCAAGATTTTGTGAATGTTGGTTTGGCCTATTTCATAAAGTCTTTTTTTTCCCCCTCCAAAGACAGGGTATCGCCATATCATCCTGGTTGACTGGCCTTAAACTCACAGAAATCCACTGCCTCTTCCCCTCTAGTCCTGGGATTAAAACCACCATATCTGGCTTGGATTTTGGGGCTTTTTGTGTTTTAATGTGTATGAGAGTTTGCCCACATATATGTTTCTGTACCACATATATGCTTGATGCCTGTGGAAGCCAGAAGATGACATTAGACCCCCCTAGAACTGCAATTAGATATGCTTGTGAGCTGCAATGTGTGTGTGTGTTGGGAATCAAACCTGTGTTTTCTGGAAGAGCAGAGCTCTTAGCTGCTGAGCCATTTCTGTAGCCCCTGAACTTTGAGCCCAAGACAGGTGGAAGGGGCACAGGAGATTTTAAGTCTTGGCAGCCATAGGTCATTAATAATTTAGACACTGCCAGATGCCTACTCAACAACCAACTTTAAAAAATCAAAAGCTAGCAGAACCTGGATTTTGTTCTGACACTTACCCTGTTTATAAGACTTGGCCATTTTTAGTGCTATAGAGCCCCATCACCTGTGAGCCATAGCTGTAGGGTGACTCCAATCTGGCCAGTAAGAATACAAGTGCTTCTGAAGGAGCACTAACATTTGAATGGGCATATGTGGAACAAGAGTCTCTTCCTTTCTCTCATGGTGGGAAAAACAACAAGCAGCATTCAGTCTCAGGAGACTGAATACCAAGAGACCAGCAAGAGAAATAGTGAGGATGGCAGCTCAGAAAGACAGATGGAACCAGCCCATCTCGGGACCTGGAGCCATTTGCTAATGTCAGGTAGTAGATCATTTATTGGTCCTGTATGCTTCCGTCTTTCTCTTTCTCCCTCCCACTCTCCCTCCCTCCAAAAAAACAAAACAGGGCCTAGCACCTGAGGGAGGGTTTCAGCCTTAAAGTGACTCTAATTATGATAAACTCTGAAATTGCCTATTAACTTCTAACAGCAAAACAAAGTACAGAGGTACTTGGAACATTTATGTTAAGTGAGGTTTCTAAGAAACTAAAAGTTTTATGGCACCTATCAAATTTTAAAAAAAGATGTTATTCTTTTTAATTATATCTAAGTCTATATGTGAGTATGTGCACATGAAAGAGGCCAGTGTCAGCCTCCTGGAGCTCTGGTTATAAGTTGTGAGCTGCCTGACATGGGTGCTGGAAACTTGGGTCCTCTACAAGAGCAGTATGTGCTCTTAACTGCTGAACCCTCTCTCTCTAGCACCATCTATAAGTTTTCCATCTCTAACACAAATCAAATATTAAGGCAATTTTTAAGAACTGTAATGAGGCTGGGCAGTGGTAGCACATGTCTTTAATCCCAGCACTTGGGAGGCAGAGGCAGGCGGATTTCTGAGTTCGAGGCCTGGTCTACTTCCAGAGGGGGTTCCAGGCAAGCCGGGCTTACAAAAAAAACCCCTGTTCCAAAAAAAAAAAAAAAAAAAGAACTGTAATGAACCTATTTAGCCAGATGATGTCAGCACCAAAGCAATGAGGTTCCAATGAAGCCAAAAGGTCTGTCACATTTTGGTGCTGGTATCACAGGTAATCCATGCAAAAACCGCCAAAGTATTTCAGCATCTTCACTTGCTGGCCTTAGCATTGGAACTAGGTAACACAGCTGGTTCACACATGCTTCAGCAAAAGTTTTTATTATGGGCCACTCTGAGCCTGAAACCTTAAATTTCACTTTCATGGCTCTTATAGAACTCAATATAGTTAGTGGTTTTCAGAGCTAAAGGCTATCAGATGGAAGAAATACTTGCTAATAAGATTAAAAACTGAAGTGTACATTGCTTCACATTTGCATGCTTAACAATCAGAATTTTTATTTGGCCTCCATTCAAACACATCCTTCCCAGTCTTCCCAAATTGATCTTGAAGATGATGGGTGAACTAAAATCACCCTACATGCACACAGCTCTCGCCAATGAAGGGGCCGGTGGCATCTCAATGTGAAAGGTAACAAGGCAAAAGTTTAGCAAGGAGGCCTCTCAGCACAGCTGTTCTAACAGCCACTCTTTTAAAATATTCCTTTCACAGGGTCCTGGGCTTTACACTACTGGTGACTTATAGGATGGCATAGAGGGAAACAGTCATAGAGCAGGGGAAAAGATCTTGTTGGAACCTTGAGTATATTTTTAGTAGTTGTTATACTAGAATTTCGAAATAAAAGATGTGGGTTGCAACTCCCTCATGTCTAGGTATTCTGACCATCAGGTATTTACAATTCCTAACAGTAGCAAAATTATAGCTATGAAGTAGCAACAAAATAATTTTATGGTTGGGGGTCACCACAGTATGAGGAATTGTATTAAAGGGTCATAGCATCAGAAAGTTGAGAATCGGTGTTCTAGGGGTTGTTAAGATGACTCAGTTGTTAAAGTGCTTGTTATGCAAGTATGAGAATCTGAATTTGGACTTCTAGTATACAAAAGAGCCAGGTGAGGTGGGGCACACCTGTAATCCCAGTGCTGGGGAGACTCAGACAGGTCAGTCCCTGGAATTCTCTGGCAGTTAGTCTAGCCAATCAGGTTCAGTGAGAGCCCCTGTCTCAAAAAATAAGTTGGAAAGCAATAGAGGAAGACACCTAATAAAGACCTCCAACCTCCAGGTATATAAGCACATGTGCACTCACAGGCATGTGTACACACTCCACTGTTCTGAAAACACAGGACAAGATACGCAGCATCTTTTGAGACATTTCTATTAAGACCATGAGATACCATTTCATACCAACTGAGATGACTATAATCAAAAAAGTTTGTAAAGATGTGAAAAAGTTGGAGCCCTCATGCTGTCAAGAGGAAATATAAAATGGTATAACCATTTTAAAAACCACTGGTAGTTTGCTAAAGTATTAAACCTAGAGATACTATAAACCCCAGCAATTCTATCTCTAGATTATCTATATTTACTCAAGAGAAACAAAAACATGTGCACATAAAAACTTGCATATAGCTGGCTGGYGGTTCATACATATAGTCCTAGTACCTGTGGCAGCGAAAGGAGGAAGGTCACTTGGAGTTAGGGGTTCAAAGCTAACCTAGGCAATATACAGAGATGTACACCTCAAAACCAAAAATCTGTATATGAATGTTCACAACAGCATTAGTGATAATAGTCCCAAAGTAGAAATAACCTAAAAGTCTATCAGCTGATCAATGGCTAAACAAAATAGAGGCAATGTTTACAAAGAGCAACAATAGAAAGCAATGAAGTACTGACATGTGCTGAGACATGGATGAGCCCTGAATATAAGCTATGTAGAGAAACAGGTCATGAAAGGAAAACTACGTGACCCTGTTTATACAACATGTGCAGAACAGGTAAAAGATGAATCTAAGTTTTTTTGTTTATTTTTGAGAATGGGTCTCATTTTGCAGCCCAGATTCTGGCCTCAGGTTCTGAATTTTGGAATTATAAGTGAATACTACCAGACCTGGTCTCAGAATAGGTAAGTCTGCAGAAAAAGATTAGCCTAGGATTGGTAAGTGTGATGGCTAAGGTGTACAAAGGTTTCTTTTGGGTAAATAAAAATGTTCTAAAATCTGGTGATAGTTGTACAACTTTGTGAATATCCTAAAAACCATTAAGGGTACGCCTTGAATAGGTAGGTAAACAGTATGGTATGTGGAGTATATCGTAACAAAAGTACTTAGGAAGAACAAGCAGGTGTACTTTCATTGATTTGGCTTCAGAGTCCATGCCTTTAACTGCCACATTATTCTGCTTCCTAAAAATAGTTTAAGCCAAACAAACAAGAAAAGCAGGAAAGAAGTTGAATTATGAACTCAGAGAGCTGAGTCTAGAAAGACCAGTTAACATTACAGTTCCTATGCTCCCACCTGATCACAAGCAGCTCACTGGCCAAGATGGACGGAAGCATTCCGTGGCRTGACCACCGACCATTCCCACCACTAGGCACTCCACATAAGGAGATGTGGGCTACCTGACACCTACCAACCACACCTATCAACCATGCCTCTAACTCAATCACTATTTTCACTGATTCACAAGGCCCCTCACAAGGCAGGGAACAGACAAATGATAAGAACAAGACTTCCCTTTGACATCTAGTTGCTCTGGCAGCTATTAACCTATTATATCAGAAATCAGTAAATGGGCATAAATTCAGGGCCATTCYAACCATGATCCATGCAGGGATCTCACTTCCAGAATTTTATGATTAATTGAATGAATTAAAAGCAAAAGGCCTAACTTTTTCATACTATAGTATCACATCTTAAGGGGGAAAAATGATGATCGCAGTAGCTAATAAGACTTGAAATAGCTAAGCCACAGCTTTCCGATGACAATAAATACCATAGTTCCTGACAGAGCTTTATGGAAAAAAATTATATTTAATAACAGTATGGTTTTCCCAATCAAAAAGCTGAGAGAACTATTCCCACAAATGGCAAGAAAGAAAAGGGCTAGCCGGGCGTGGTGGCACATGCCTGTAATCCCAGCACTTGGGAGGCAGAGGCAGGCAGATTTCTGAGTTCGAGGCCAACCTGGTCTACAGAGTGAGTTCCAGGACAGCCAGGACTACACAGAGAAACCCTGTCTCGAAAAAAACAAAAAACAAAAAATAAAAAGAAAGAAAAAAAAGGCTGATGAGTATGTTGCAGTTGGAAAGGAGAGACACTCTCATGTCTTTGGGGTGGTAAATCTATTTGCTCAAAAGAATCTGAGATGGGAAACTGGAACAAAGGCTGGTATATGGTGTACATGTTTACTGTATGTCCCTGGGATCCTGGGGCAGCACACACCTCTAAACCTCTGGCAGGGCTTTCAAGGAACAAGACTTGGGCAACTACCTAGGAGGTGGCATTAGGAAAGTGCACAGACAGTGGGATRGGAAACAGGTCTCCAGRCAGGCAGATTAATACTTAGAAAGAACAGTATTGTGGAGAGGGGAGATGAAAGAAAAATATCTACTTCCACCAATGTCCTTCAGTTGGGAAAAGCTTCAAGGGAGAAAGAGGTGGAGTTCTGGAAAAGAAAGGCCCAGAGCAGATGAAGCTGAAGTTTCAAAGTTGTTCGGGGACTGGCAGCCACCAGCCAGTACTCAGATATCCAGGTCAAATAGGGGGAGGTAAATGGACACAAAACAAAACTGGGTTAGATTTCTCAGTACTTGGGCATCTGAGGCTGGGAGGAAACTCTGGAGCTATGTAGATAAAAATCAGCAACACTACAGCCAGCAATAGCAACCAACTGGACCAAGGTGCAAGGTCTGGGGAGAGGCCAGGGGGACTGCCAGGGAGGGGAGAAGCCAGGGGGGACTTGCCGGGGAGGGGAAGTAGCCAYGGCGCAGGGTAGGGTAAGAAGACTGGGGCAGGAAGCATAGTGTAGCAGCAGATGACTATGAACTGACTGACGCCGGGTTTTGGTACTGGAAGGCCCCAGGAGACAAGGTCTTAACACTAAGTGATGCAACTGGAGATATTTGGGTGTGAGTACCTGGTCTTTGGGGAGCCTCAACCTCTGTGGGTTGTCTCAGCCAATGGAGGGAGGTTGGCCACCTCGCCCCTGTCAGCAGTGGGCTGATTGAGTTCTCCTAAGGAGCAAGGAAGGTCCCTGGCACTCGGGACGKAGTTGAGGTCGGGGGAAAGCTTCATTCTGGGAGAATATGACACTGGCCGCTACCGAGAGGTACTGAGTTTGGGACAGCCAATGGAGAGTTTTTCAGGATCTGACAGGGACTGGTGGGAGGGCTGGCTGGTGTAGGGAGGACAGGACTCGGGAAGAACCGACCCAGGCTAAAGGACAGCTAGTCATGGGGGTGCTTCCGGATCCCAAGCGGGCGAGTCAAAGGCTCCAAGTGTGGGACAGTCTTCGGGGTCTGTCGGAGGCTGGCCGCTACAGGCTCTGAGTCTAGGGGTGGGTTAGGGGTAGGGTTCGAGAGTGTGACATCAGCTGGGCAGGTCCCGGTGGGAGGCGCCGGGTGCAGGAGGCCCCGGCAGTGAGGGCCTGGTCCGCGGCGGAGGGCTCGAGGAGCCCAGGGCAGGCCCGGCCCGTGAGCGCCGCGAGGAGGCCCTCGGGCCCGGCCTGGCCGCCTGGCGCTCACCTGCAGCACCACCTCTACGTCGTACGAGTTCCCCTTGCTCTTCTGGTGGCCACGGAACTTGGAGCCGCTGTAGAGCAAGCTGGTGGCCACGCCGGGCTGCTGGGTGTTGATGGGCGGCGGCGGGATGAGAGAGGCCGCGGAGGTGGCTGAGGCACCCGCCGGCGGGGGACACTCGGTGCGGACCGGCATCGCGGGGTCCCCCGGAGCCAGGGCTGGGGGAGGGGGAAGGAACCGCCGCCGCCGCGCGGGAGCCGAAGCTGCGGGGAGGGCGGACCCGGGCGCGCACGCGCGGGGGAGGGGCTGGGGAACCACCCGCCCGCTGCCGGCTGACCGAGCGCTCGTGTCGCCACCTGGACCCCGAGACCTGCAAGCAGGGCCTCCCTGTCCTGAGCTGGGTCTTCCTTCCCACTTGCCCTCGCGGGCGTACACACACACACACACACACACGCGCACACACACACACGCGCACACACTCACTCATACACACAAACACACACACGCGCACACACTCACACACGCGCACTCACACACACACACACACACAAACACACACACACTCTGCAGCTTCCAATTGGCGCGGGCGTGCCGGAGAGGCGGGAGCAAGCTCACGCGGCGCTTCCGCCCATTGGCGGACAGAGAAAGCACGTGGCGCAGTGCGCCCACGGCCCTCTGGGACTTGTAGTTTTCCCGTGGCGCTGCATGGAGGGGGCGGGGCGAGCACGCTTGTGATGCAGATTGACGGGGGCGGGAACGGTGCGCAGGGGGCGTGCGGCGGCGACGGCGCGCCGTAGGTGTCACGAGGAAGATGGCGGCCTGCTGAGCAGCCTGAGGGCTTTGAACCCTTGGTGAGAGGTTTCCGTACAGAACCAGCGAGGGATTTGGGCATCTCTTCGCTCTAGTTCTGTACTCTCTTTTCACGTATGTGTCCACCCAGGCCCTTGGGCACGATGTGGCGAATCTATCCCCGGCTGAGGGACCGGTGGCGCGGTCTCTTGCACCGACCACTTAGTGACCCCATCGTCTCAGTGTGGCCTGGGCCAGCTCTGCGGCCTCCGGCCCGGGACTACGTCCCGCCAACAGGTGAGGCCCGGACATAATGTTACTTTTTGGTCAGGAGCCAAGTCGGGCTCACCTGATGGAAGGTTCGGACGTGCAATACGGGGTGACTGAGGCAGGGTTCAGGTCTATGAGAATATTTAGAGCAATAGAGTTCTGTTTCATTTTGAAAACTGACATCCAAACCAGTGCGGGGGTGACTTTAGGGGACTCAGCGTGTTCAGGGTAGGAGATATTTGGYTCTTGAAGGTTTTTCTCAATTTTCTTTTTCTGTTTGTTTTGATTTTTGAAATAGGATTTCTCTGTGTAGCTCTGGCTGCTCAGGAACTCACTCTATAGACCAGGCTGGCCTAACTCAGAGATCCTCCTACCTCCAGCTCCTGAGTACTGGAACTAAAGGTGTGCACCACCACTACCCGCCTTCAGTTTCTTCCTTTTAAAGGGAAGCAGGTGTCTTTGTTGATTTCAGAAAGGAAAATCTGGGCTTTCAAGCAGGACTTCCAAGGTCACAGAGCAGACTGGTTGAGGCTCTGGAAGGCAAAGACTGACCTGACTGCGTTGTGTCCCCAG
This sequence comes from Apodemus speciosus, assembly GCA_002335545.1. Lineage (NCBI taxonomy): Eukaryota > Metazoa > Chordata > Mammalia > Rodentia > Muridae > Apodemus > Apodemus speciosus. The sequence continues at coordinate 53,861 of BDUI01005982.1, forward strand.
AACCCAGCACAAGACTTGGCACAGAGCAGGCAGGCCTTAAGTCTTCCACCCACACACACTTCCTTAAGGGTTTGCAGGCCCTCTGTCCTAGTGCAGTGCCACAGCCTCTGCGTTCTCTGCAGCCTTCTCTAAGTGGGAGTTTATGCCAGGCTTCTTTGACCTACTAAGGACTGTAATAAGCCTTGTCGAAGGTTATTTCATTGCTTCTGGAGTGAGATTTTATGAGTGAGGTTCACTTCAGTGAACGAAAAGTAGAGATAACCTCCCTAAATTCCATTATAGTTGTTTTGTGTTGAGGTCAAGTGGTCTCACCTGAATGATACTTAACATCAAATGCAGGATTCATTATGCTTACCAAACAATAGTTTGCAATACATTGTGACACAAGAAATATGAAAGACTTAGAGATCACAAGGATGAGCGTGTATTGGGTGATTGAAAGGGCATTTAAACTGGGGCTTGATAGATGAGTAAGAGTTTGGTGGCGGGGGGGGGGGGGGGGGGGGTGGGTATGTGGGGGGGGGGGGGGGGGGGGGGGGGGGGGGGGGGGGGGGGGGGGGGGGGGGGAAGGATGTAACATGTCCAGAGGTGATGACTGGGTGTTAGAGGTCTTGCTGCAACACTGCCTTCAGTAGGCAACAATTCCACAGGCAATTTGGCACTGGCATAAGAGTGCAAACCTGGGGTCTGTTGTTGGCTAAATTTCTGAGGTACTGTGGCTTAGGCATGTATGATCTTGCTTTCTTTAGTGATCTGAAGCATGAGATTGCCTTTAAGGATTCTTTAGGTTGTAAATTCCATACTTTTTTCGTTTGATTTTTTTACTGTGCATATGTGTGTGTGTGTGCACTTGGCATGCAGAGGGAGGTCAGAGGACAACTAGCAGGACGTGGTTGTGGCTTTCAGGGATTGAACTGAGCATTGGGTTTAGTGGTCAGTGTCTTTACATGGTAGGCCATTTCATAATTTCCATAATTTTATATAAATGGGGAAGGAGATTGGATGCAACAGGGAGTTGATTTTTACTTATCAGGACATAAATGAAGGCCAAAAGTAGGCCAGGAAGATCCAGTAAAGATGAAGGAAGAAGCTAAATGTGGTATCACATACATGTATCAGCTGCTTGGGAGCCTGAGATAGGATCACTTGAGGTCATGGGGGAGGGGGAGAACAAGGCTCGACTTACATATACCTCTCTCTCACTGGGCCTCATTCATTCATATATTCCTACWTTCTTTCACATATGACTAACTACCATGTGCTAGGTGATGCTAAGAGCCAACTGATAAGTCTGTAATACAAAAGAAAAGATGGTAGATCAAGCACCTGCATAATGGAAAGCAAAACGTGTCCATTTTCCTGAATTAACCTGTTGCCTGTTTAGTGAACTGATGTGTTCCTTTGTTTATGCTCTGCTCCTGTGTCCTCACCAGGTGTGAGATATTTTTGTGTATCTCTGAAGTATGTAAATTATTAAGTCCTTGGTGAAGACTCCAGTTGTCAAGGTTAGGAACAGCCACACTTTGGAAGGCTGTCTGGAGAGGAGGGGCGTTTGAAGGACTCACTGTGGGGTTGGAGGAAGAGGTGGTRCAGTGCAGAGACCGTTGTGAGGCCTTTGCCACYCTCCTGCTGTTTTCTACCCAAAAGGGGATGTAGTTTGGAGAAGCAGCCAGTGAGGCAAATTCACAAAGAAAAGCATGAAGTCCTGTTTTGACCATTTACAAATTGCCTTCTGTCCAAGGCAGCTTCTCCAAGTTTCTGCCACTTCAGAGGCATTACCTGCTTTGCCATCCTCATAGGAGTGTCAGGGACCAGACTGCTACCTGCTTTTGAAATAAAGTTTTATTGGAACACTGCCACATACTCATACATAGTGTTTTTATTGGCCAGAACAGCCTCTGCTCCAAATGAAAAGCAACGTGGAAAATAGTGCACTTATGTATTTGGCTGCAAGAATTTTTTATCACATTTATTTATTTGTGTATGCATGTATTTGGTCATACATGTGCCACTATGTTCATATGAAGATCAGAGGACAACTTCTGAGAGTTGGTGCTCTCTTTCTACCTTTACATGGGTTTGGGAGATTAAACTTGGAATCAGACTTAGACACAAGCACCTTTACCCACTGAGCCATCTCTCTGGCTCTGGCAGAACTTTAAACASCTTTATTAAGATATAATTTACACCAGGCAGTGGTGGTGCACGCCTTTAATCCCAGCACTTGGGAGGCAGAGGCAGGCAGATTTCTGAGTTCAAGGTCAGCCTGGTCTACAGAGTGAGTTCCAGGACAGCCAGGGCTACACAGAGAAGCCCTCTTGAAAAACAAAACAAAAAGATATAATTTACTTAAGGGGCTAGAGAGATGGCCAGAGATTAAGAACACTTGTTACTCTTACAGAGGAATGGGGCCAGATCCCAGTACCCACGTGGTGACTCACAGCCATTTGTAACTCCAGTTCCAGGGAAGCAGATRCCCTCTTCTGACGTCTGTAGGTACTAAAGCATATACATAGCACACATGCATACAGTCAGGCAAAGTACTCACAGATGAGATAAAATTTAAAAAATCTAATACATATAATTCACTTAGCATACAGTACATTCCTTAGTGTATATTCAATAATTTCACCATCACAGTCAGTTTAAGAACATCTTTATCATGGTAAAAAGCAGTCAGCAGGGGGTAGAGTCCTGGCTCAGTGTTTAAGAGCACTGGTTGCTCTTCCCAAGGACCTGGGTTTGGTTCTCAGCACCTCCATGCAGCTCACAACTATCCATTAACTTCAGTCCCAGTGGATCAAACGCCTTCTTGTCTTGGGCACAAG
>BDUI01005984.1:2204-13804 GCA_002335545.1 Apodemus speciosus
TTTAAAGGTTCTTGTGATTTTGCTTTCGTTGTCACTTCCCTTTTATTGCCATGGCAGGCAGCCACACTGACAGCGAGCATACTGTAGAACTGGCTGACACTGCAGATTCCTCTGGAGTGGGGGTGGGGTGGGGTGGGGGTGTTGCTCCATTTTAAACTGTACARGTTAGTGCCTTTARTATGTATATTATTTATGCTACRCAGTTATGGCCACCGTCAAACCTTAGAACATCTCCTCACTCTGCAAACCTGAGGTATCTATCAGCAGTCCTTACCCCCACCTCCAGCCCCCACCCCAGCCTCTGGCAATGGTTCTTGKTTTTTTATCTGTTCAGTTTTAATATTGTTTATTATGGTGTGTGCAAGTGTGCGTGATGTGGGGGCAGGAGCAGGTGCCCCGGTGTGCATGTGGTCAGAGCACAGCTCTGCACAGTCCTGTTCCCCCTTCACCTTTACATGGGTCACAGGAGAATCCACGCAGCCTAGGTCCCTCGGCCTGCAAGGCGTCTSCACCTGTCGAGCCATCTCACAGACGCTTCTTGGGTCCTGAGAGCGGGATGTCAAGCATGTAGAACACATCTCTGCTGGGAGAGGCACATCCATTTCCATAATAACAGTTACTCATCTTGTTCTCCGCACTAAATCAAAGTCCTTGAGGCTGCCTAAAATCCACCAGTTTGCTACACAGGATTTACGTGCCCTTATCGAAAAGGAAAACCCAGCTCTCTTGGTTCTTGCTTAATTCAGTTTATCTGCCAGGGGATGAGATGAAACTACTAGGGCAGAAAACGAAGGAATCTTGTTAAAAGCTAGATGGCTTTCTACTGGATTAGTGTATGGGATTTGCTTTTCTGTGACACAATGGGCTCTCTTGTCTAATTTTAGATTCGATAAAGCATTTCCTGGGACCCACAGAGCCCCCCTGCCTTCTCTTATTACTGTGCATATGCACAGAGACCAGAGATTTTATGAAAATGGAGAAGGAAAAGGAAGAGAAAGAACTGGTGGCTTGTACCTTTGGCCACTGAAACAACCCCATCAAGAAGACTCCACACGACGGCCSTGAGCTTCCTGAACAGCACTCACCGGTTGAGCCCGGAGACAGCTTGGTTGTCAGAGCACCTGCCTGGTGCCACATAAGCTAGGTGTGTTGATGCATGCATGCCCGCAGTCACAGCACTAAGGAAATAAAGCCAGGAGAACCGGGAGTTCAAGGATAGCCTCAGCTATGAAGCGAGTTCAAGGCTAGCCTTCGAAATCTGTAACTCTTTAAATAAAAAAAACAAAGTTCATACACACATTTAAAAAACATACATATTTTATATTTCATACCCATATTGTCAAAGTTCATCAGAAATACACACATTTAAAAAGCATACATATTAATATATTTTATACTCATATTGTATTCCATGAGGTCATTTGTTAACCTGCTAGTGACTCCGTAACCCTGCACACCTCTGAATGACTGCGCAGGCAGCCATTGCCATCGCCACCCATGGCAGAGGTGTCAGCTAGAGCAAAGCTAATGGTGTGCATGCTTAGCCGCAGGACCTGTGAAGTCGGTGACTCTAAGCACTCACAGCAARCACAGCCATAGGGAATATTCAGGCCTTCCCTCCGTTCTATGCGGAATCTACTCATGACATTCTGATTGTCTCTGTGGACTTTCAGAAGGACAGTTACCAGGTCACACAGCATAAAATTTTGGTGTGATTCGGTTTGTGGGGACTGGTGTGTTCTAATTGAGGGCTTGAGTGATATTCGAGCTCATGTAGTTAATGATTGAATAGGACTTTTGTCTCAAAATCAGTCATCTCTTTGAGGTTAACATCAAGAAATAATATGTGAGTATCCAGTAGGGAAATGCTCTCTAGAGAGATGAGCCAGGCCACGCCCACATCTGGAGCACCTTGCTCTTACCTCCTCTACCAGCAATATTTTGATTTTTATATTTATTTTATGTATGTATTCACCTGCATGCATGTGTATACACCATGTTTTTTACCTGGTGACCTTGAAGGTCAGAAGACAGCGTCAGATCTCTTGCAACTAAAGTTACAGTTTTGAGCCACCATGTGGTTGCTGGGAATTGAACCCAGATCCTCTGCAAGAGCAGTCAGTGCTCTTAACTACTGAGTATCTCTCTAACCTCCTCTTTCTCTCTCTCTCTCTACCTCTCTCTCTCTCTCTCTCTCTCTGATTGTTTATGTTTCCTTTTATTTCTGAGTTTAAATTGCTTCATTTGTTTCTTTAATATGATATTTCCTTAAAGATAAACTATTCCCCAGTACTGGAGCACTGAGGCCAATGTCCCCCCTCCCCCACAGCTTTGCATCACCAGGTTTCAGCCATCAGTGACCAAAGCCCTAAAAACAAGCTTCCCTAGAATTACTTTAACCACTTTGGCCCCAGAGTAGAAATCCCCTTTCCAACTCAAAAGCCAGGAAGCAGCATCTCTGCTTCTGTAAGATTTTTTTACATTGTAGCTATGGGGAAGGGGGAGGGGGTTCGGATACACGTAAGTGCAGGTGCCTAGGGAGTCCAGAGACGTTGAGTGCTCTAAGCCCGACTTGCACTTGCACGTAATTGTGAGCAGCCTGGCATGGGTGCTGGGAATGAAATCAGGTCCTCTGCAAGGCAAGAGCAGTGCGTGTGCTAAACTGCTGAGACCTCGCCTCTCTGCAGCCCTCCCCACCCCCTTCAGTACTTTAATGCAAGCTTTAGATGATAACAAAGGCAGAGCCTTCACACACACTGCCCACAAGCTGCCTGCACAGCAGAGAGGAAACTGCATCCCAGAAAAGAAACTGAGCAGAGAGCATAATGTTTTTGGGTTGTCCAAAGTCTCACTGCATTTTGCTGTGCAAAATGTTGTCTTCCCTCTAAGTGTTCCTTGATATTTCTGGCTAGTGCTTATTAAAAAACAATGTAAACAGCAAAGGCAGTCTATCTTYGCATCTGTTTAGGGGTTGAGAAGGCCCTGTGTCCTATATTTCCCTGTTCCATTTGACTCATTTCAGGTTGACTCACTCTTTAAATTCCTTAGAGCACTTGCTCTTGAAAATCCCTGTAGACCATGGCAAGCGCTTGGGCTTTTCCTGTGGTACCTGACAGGATCCAATGACCTCCTTAAATCACAGTGGTGTCTGCTTCTCCATCCATAAAATTCAGAGAAGAAGYTTAGAGTTTAATCTCAACASTCAGGAGGCAGATGCAGGAGGATCTCTACGAGATCAAGTTTAGCCTGGTCAACATAGCCAGTTCCAAATCATCCAGAGCTGTACAGTGAGACCCTGTCTCAATAAACAAACAAACAAACAAATAAATAAATAAAATTATGGCAATTGTCTCATAAGACTGGTATAACAGTTAAATGAGACCAGTTATTAAAAGGTCTTAACATAATGCCTGGCATAAAATAAACACTGTCAGCTTACAAACCAAATGTTCTTTCTCCAAGTCCTTCGGCCCCTGTAAATAATCCCACATGACTCCTGCTTCCTGAGAAGATGATTACTCTAATTGCCTTCATGCTTATCCTGGACMCTGGATGTTTTATCTGCCTCTTACTTCTATTGCAAGGAAAGAAGTTCTTCCTTGCCAAGACTACCCTGGCTTTTACATTTCCTTCTTCCTTCTCCCCTCCTTCCCCCCTTCTTGCTCTGTTCCTCCTTTCTCTTCTTCTCTCTACCACCCTTTTTCTTCCTTCTTCCCTCCCTCTGGCTATGAACTTTTCTCAGTTTTCTCTTAGATGAGTTAGTTTTTCCCCTGGGCTTCACCCTGTTTTCATTGTGAGCAATTCTTTCTTGCCCTGTTGTAACAAATCATCCTTAAACACCATGTTTCCTTTTTCTCTTGCTACATAATAAACTATTCCACGTCTTAGTGGCCGCTCTGTGTGCTTGATCACAAATGGTGTGGATTCTACAGAGGTGTGGACAAGTAAACGACGGTGTATCAGTTATTTGGTTTTTGTGAGAAAACACCATGATCAAAAGCAAACTATAGAAGAGCTTATTTAGCTTTGCAAATTCCAGAGGGATGACAGCCCATCATGGCAAAGGAAGCCAGGTTAGAAAGNCTGGATGTTTTATCTGCCTCTTACTTCTATTGCAAGGAAAGAAGTTCTTCCTTGCCAAGACTACCCTGGCTTTTACATTTCCTTCTTCCTTCTCCCCTCCTTCCCCCCTTCTTGCTCTGTTCCTCCTTTCTCTTCTTCTCTCTACCACCCTTTTTCTTCCTTCTTCCCTCCCTCTGGCTTGGAACTTTTCTCAGTTTTCTCTTAGATGAGTTAGTTTTTCCCCTGGGCTTCACCCTGTTTTCATTGTGAGCAATTCTTTCTTGCCCTGTTGTAACAAATCATCCTTAAACACCATGTTTCCTTTTTCTCTTGCTACATAATAAACTATTCCACGTCTTAGTGGCCGCTCTGTGTGCTTGATCACAAATGGTGTGGATTCTACAGAGGTGTGGACAAGTAAACGACGGTGTATCAGTTATTTGGTTTTTGTGAGAAAACACCATGATCAAAAGCAAACTATAGAAGAGCTTATTTAGCTTTGCAAATTCCAGAGGGATGACAGCCCATCATGGCAAAGGAAGCCAGGTTAGAAAGSGGGGAGAAAACACAGGAAGAGGAAGAAACAGTGGAGCAGGGCTCAGTTTCCAGGCAAGACAAACAGGATACATCCCACCTGGTTATACAATTCTGATTACGCAGAATTGAGGTTCCAGACCTTGCTCCCCAAGGCCAGGGGACAGCTAGTCTACACAGAAGTGCCATAAGCAGTAAGGTGGGTCAGGATATTCCACCCTCTCCACATCCCTCAGGCCTCAGTTCTCTTAACTTCTATTTCTAGAGACTCTTACCCTTTCCCCGTGTGTTACAAGCTGCGGGATTCTGCCCATGTTCCCCAAGACCCTCATGATAACTTGAAGTCATTAAGCGAATGTCTTGGAGTGCCWTTTCTAACTGAAGTAATCCATGTAACTTATCAAAAACTTCAGGGTCTCCACCAGGCAAAATGACTGCTCTTGCACAAACAAGACACCCTATGTTATAAAAGGTCAAATATAGTCTTTAGATCCCAAAGGGACAAGAGGTTGGAGCAGGAGGACTGTGAATTCAAGGCTAGTCTGAGGACACAGCAAGACCTTATCTCAAACAAAGAAACAAACAAGGGCTGGTGAAATGTTTCAGAAGGTAAAGGTGCTTGCTGTCAAGGCTGAAAACCCAAGTTCAATCCCAGGAACCACAGAGAAGAAGAAAACCAACTCCTACAAGTTGTCCTCTGACCTTCACACACACACACACACACACACACACACACACACACACACAATCAAAAATAATTTTTAAAACAAGCAAAACATTTAGGAAAGTTAGCTCCAAGTAAACAATATTGGTTTGCTGTGTCACTGTTCAATCCCAGTGAACACTGGGACTGTTTTCTGTACCCCACTTTCCATACCAGCAAACCCCTGAAACACCTGTACACACACTCTGTTAAGAAAAGAGTCTGCCTATTACCAGGTCTTCCAGATAATCCCTTTGCAGATCTCAGGGAAAGAATGATGCWATATCCAAGGGCAGTGTGAAGCTTGCCTCGATGTGGCTATACCATAAGGAGAAGGGTACAAACCCTCAGGAATAAAGCCTTGCAGCAGGTTAGARATAATTGGAGGTGCTGTCTTCCCTTCTAAGGATCAGGAAGGGAAGTGGAGGCGGGTGAAGGTGCTTATATATGATAATGGCTGCTACTATCTTCATTGATAGGAGATTCCTCTTAAGAGAGTTGAGGAAAACGAGAAAGGTGTGTAGTGGTCATGTAAGACAGGGAACCTAATCTTCTTGGGAAGACAGGAAAGCCAGTCATCTTTTAGGGAAACTTAAGAGGACTCCTGAGTGTTCCATTGACATCTCTGATTRTGAGTTAAAGCTAGAACTAATCAGCACAGTTGTGTGCATCATCCAGCAGTAATTAATGGGCTCAAGGGAAGATACCTAGGAGCTGAAGATTTATATTTAATCATGATTGTATGTTTGCCTACTGAGTAAATCTCTGGGAAGAGGAGCCTACAAAAGTCCTGACATGTACAAGAGGTGACTGCAAGGATGAGCTATCAACTCTAATGTGAGCAGAAATGAAAGTGTGGACATGATAAAGTACCTGGAAGTGAACGTGCATTGGGTCAAAGAATGACTTTGGCTGGAGAGGTGGTTCAGAATTAACAGTACTCGATGCTCTTGCAGAGGATCAGAGTTCAATTCCCAGCACCCACATGGTATCCCACAGCCACCTATAAGTTCAGCTCCATAAGATCCAGTGCCCTCTCTGGATGCTAGGATTATCTGCATGCACATTGGCATATATGCTCATAGACACACAAATACACAGAAATAACTAATAAATCTTGAATAAAAGAATGACAGTTCTAATTGAAGTTAAAGACTTGTTGGGGTGGAATGAGAGGTAGAAGGATCAGAGGTGACAGCCACATAACCATCTGGGTACAGATGCTGGGTGTGAGTGCCCACAAATGAATGGGTCATGATGGAATGTTCATAATGAGGTCACTGTAGTGAGTGGCTTAGCAGTATAAAATAAAACAATGAAGGAAGTGATTGAAACTCATGTGCAAGATTAAGCCTCCACATGGTTGTAGAAATCTCAAGGAGTGGAGGTTGAGTTCTGAACAGCAGGCTTTTTATCTCTAGGATCTACATGGTGTGACATGTTTATGCACAGTACATATGTACATGGCATGACATGTTTACACTGTACACATCTACATGGTGTGACATGTTTATCTACACTGTACACATATACATGGTATGACATGTTTACACTGTATACATCTATATGGTGTGACATGTTTCTCAACACTGTATACAAGAAGGCATCTTAAATACTTACCTGAACCCAAGTAGCTGAAGGGGTTTGCAGTCCCATAGGAGGAACTACAATATGAACCAATCAGTACCCCCAGAGCTCCCAGGGACTAAACCACCAACCAAAGACTACACATGGAGGGACCATGGCTCCAGCTGCATATRTAGCAGAGGATGGTCTTGTTGGACATCAATGAGAGGAGACCCTTGGTCCTGAGAAGGCTCGAAGCCTCAGTGCAGAGGAATGCCAGGACAAGGAAGCAGGAGTGGGTGCGATGGTGAGCAGGGGAGGGGGGATGGGATAGGGTGTTTTTGGAGAAGAAACCAGGAAAGAGGACAACATTTGAAATGTAAATAAATAAAATATCTAATAAAAAAATACTTACCTGAGGTCACCGGGGATAAGGAACTGAGCTGGCATTTGAACCAAAGTTCATCTTGGTCAGAAGATTATTGAATTCTCTCAGTGCACTGCATGCATTCTGCTTTTATTGTTAAGGCCAAGCAGAAGTGGATCAAATCACAGCCCACATTTCAGCTAGTGAACTCTAAGCCCTGAAGGCAAATAAAGGAACTGTAGAAATGTCCAAGGAAGAGAGGAATCTGGCCCTAGAAACCCTCAGCCTCATGGATGCCATTAATTTCTTGACACGTTCAATACAAATGTGATTTAGCGGGAACACAAGGGGCTTCAGAGAGGAGAGTACATAATTGAAGCTCAGAAGCTCCGAGCCAGAAGCAAGCTCAACAAGGGTTTTGCTCAACTTAATTCTTTCCTTGGAAAACACATTCAAAATGGTAAATGGCTTACCTCATGCCACAGAAGTTAAGCCGGGTCACCCAGGACAGTCAGGCCATGGCATCACACAGAACGCAGTTCACCCTCTCTGCCCCAAGAGTACACCTGGGCTTCGATCAACAACCAAGCCAACCACTTTGCTTGGGCATGTCCTCCCGTTTGGCACTCCTGACACCCACAGTGTGATTTTGTAGATGTCCAGCTGCCTTCAGGTCCAGGAACAGCTTCTTCATAGGAACAGTTAATGTCACTCACCTGCAGTAAACACTGGCTCGGATCTTGCCAGAACCCATCTTCCTGATGGGACCATTTTCAAGATGTTCTTGAGAAACTGGAAGGCTGGGTACCTGCTGCCAAGAAGGAAGTCCCCAGTGATGGGTCCAAGCTTTTTGGTGAAGTGGGACTTGGCACTGTGGTGTGCTTTGCACTTTCCAGCCTCTGCAAGGAGCTGGCTGGAGGAGGATGCTCAGAAAAAATTGGGAAATTGCTTTCTTCTTCACATGACTTACTTCGGCAATAATAGATAGAGGCTCATCACCATTGCTAAACATCGGGTTAAGCGTCCTTGACGACATCGGCTTTCTGAAAGTGGGGACTATTAGGGCAAGTGGCAGYGTAGGGCTTCATAAATTATGAATGACTAGTCACAGATGAATACARATAACCTGTAATCAGGAGGCAGATGGTAATTAGAGGCAACTCTTCTTTTGATTCAATTAAGCACCTGAGGAAATCGGTTTTGATTTGGATTTGTGTTTGAACGCTACGGTACCCTTTAAAGCAGGAAAAAGTGACAGCCTCATGCATAAATCCTCTCTGACAGATCTGAGGAGAGCTTTCTCTACTGTGGGTCAAAATCAGTAAATTAAAAGAAAATGCTCATCATATATTACTGTTGGCAATTGCCATTGATTAACTCAGAAGGGTGGGTGGGACTGAAAGCGCGTATTTCTAAATCTGATCTTCCCCAACCATTGGTAAAGATTCTGCTCTAACCAGTTTGACCAACTGGAAACCTAGGGTCGGGAAGCTGGTCAGCACCTGCGCAGAGAGCAGGTTCAGGCTGACACACAGATCCTCATTTTCCAAACCATTGTCCTCTGCCTACAGCTATGCTTCCCCATGTCCCCAGAGGTGTGCAGGCAGCAGGGATGAAATGCAGGAAGACCTCCGTGTTGGCGCCTGTGCAGCTCTGCTGACATGTCAGAAGCAGATGCGTCCCTCCAGCAAGACGGTGTTTTAACAAAATCTAAGAAATGCAGTTAACTTCCCAGGCAAAGGGTATTGGGTGGCAGCATGAATTTTAAAGGGAAGTCAAACTCATTATTCCTAAAGACTGATCAGAATATTGGGAGTCAAATCCTTTGGTGACTTCTCTAAACACAGTASAGAGAATTTACCAGCTACATTACTAGATGGTGACAATCCTTCAGCCTACAAAGATAAATAGCAACAATTATGTTCACATTTGGTCATGGGGGTGGCCAGCTGTGGTCTCAGCACTCAGGGGCCAGGCAGGAGGATCAAGAGTCAAAGGCCCGCCTAGGCTACATAATGAAACGCTATCTCAAAAATCACTCCAATAATAACAGTGTCCAATATAAAATTGGTATATTGCTTCACATTACAAGACACATACCCTGTAGAGAGGCCAAAATGGCAAATGTTTATTTTAATATTTAAAATGTTTATTTAAATATGTAATCAGCTTACCATTTATTGAAATGAGTGTAGTTTCCTAGCATAAAACTTGGTTTTGACAAATAATTTTGGGAATGTCATTTTAGAAATATAACTAAATAGAAGTCAGTACTCTGTGGCTGAGGTTTTATAAGAAACGATTTTGTTTTTGTGTTTTACACACTTCATAAAGGTGCCCGTGTTTCTCTAGAAATTACGTAATAATTTATGTGAGTCAATGGGATAATATGGGTTTGGTTTAGGGTTTCAACACTTTACCCTTTGAACTACATAATCTCAGGACTTGGATATTCTAGGTTTAAAGACAGATGTCTGAAATTCTCCTCCTCTGAACACTGAATGATGGACTGTCCGTATTGTAATGGTGCAGCTGGTCTGAACAGAACATTTGTAGCATGGGTTTTAGCAAGTGCTATAAATTAGACTTCGGTTTTACCTGTTCTAGATACCTAGTTAGTAAATACTTTCCAGAATAAAATTGCACTAATTTTCTTTCTCAGTGTTGATGATCAGACTCAGGGCTTCATGCATGCTGGGCAAGGCCACCCAGCCAGACAGCCAGTCCTCAGGTAGAAAAGTTCCCCTGCAAGAACTGCTNTTCTTCTTCAACTCACTGTGCACAATGTTCTTAAATGTTTCCTCTCCTGATATATTTTATTTGTAGATCGTTAGTTTTGACCACACTGTGGAACCTTCCGACCACAGTCTCATGAATATGCTGAGTTTTATTGCCTATCTGGGGTTAAAACACCAAGTCTGAGCCACATTTAAAATGCCACAGGATATTAGACCAGCCTATCCTATGTCTATAATTCTTCACAGATTCTTTTTTTAAAATAAAGATTTATTTTTATTTTATGTATATGAGTACACTGTGATCTCTTCAGACACACCAGAAGAGGGCATCGGATCCCCATGACAGATGGTTGTGAACTATTATGTGGTTGTCTGGATTTGAACTCAGGACCTCTGGAAGAGCAGTCAGTGCTCTTAACCACTGAACCATCTCTCCAACACCCCCACCCCGCCAGATTCTGTACATATAAGTACAGGAGCATGTGGGGGTGAGAGAGCTCCAGTCCCTTGGCGCTGAAATTACAGGCAGTGGCAAGGTGCCCCAACATGGGTGTCAGGAACATGAGCCAGTCTCATGACCATATGTAATTCTAGTTCCAGAAAAATCTGATACCTGATTCTGGACTCCTGAAGCACCCAACAGGCATGTGGTGAGGAGATATACATGCAGGCAAACACTCATACATATAAAATAAAAATAARTAAATATTTTTGAAGAAAGTTTAAATTGACTCAAAGCCATAGCATGGTGGCACACACCAATTAGGAAGTGTAGATAGGAGGATCATGAGCTACATAAGGAGAATCACACACACACACACACACACACACACACACACACACACACACATATATATACCCAGACAAACAGACAGACAAATAAAAGCCAACCACAATGACAGATCTTCCAAAACATCCCCTTGGGTGGAACCTTGTATCCTCCCTGCAGGCGGTGATCAGGTGAACAGATCTCTGGTCCCTGGCTTGACACTGGAGCATACCTGGAGTTTCATCTGTTTCCTCCACTTAGGTTCAAGAGCTGACTCTAACTAACCACATTTCCTGCAACCCTGGCCTTATAGTTTATTGTATTGGATGTCTGTTAATGATACCTGGGAATGCCCTGGTCTTTGTATCACATTTCCCATCCTGTCCCACATGGTTCTGTCAGACTTCCGGTCAGGCCGTGTGACCTGGGTCCTCACAAGGTCAGAACACTGCACCAGCCTCGATCAGTGACATTCTTCCGAGTGTGAGTCTTCAGCACACGTATCTGGAGAAGCCTTAGAGAAAGTATGTAAATATCTCTGAACCGTGCCCCTGAAGTTCACGGGACTGTTAGTTTTTTACTATAAAGGGAATTAGAAGACCCACCACTCCATGTGGCACTTTTGCATGATGGTTATTTTGACCTGAAGACAACTATAAAATAGCAGATACAGGAGGAATTGCCTGCACTAAATTGGGCATAAATTTCCTATCATGCCAATGCCCCTTTCCAGCCCTTCCTCATCAGGAGGAAGAGAATCAACCTTATCACTGGAGACAGAAAGTCCGGCACCAAGACCAGTTTACATAAACAACCTTTGCCAAAATGGCCCTTATCTTCCACTAGGCTGGTACAGAGTTA
>BDUI01005984.1:42003-59112 GCA_002335545.1 Apodemus speciosus
GAAGAAGAAGAAGAAGAAGAAGAAGAAGAAGAAGAAGAAGAAGAAGAAGAAGAAGAAGAAGAAGAAGAAGAAGAAGAAGAAATTAGGATGCTGAGGTCAACATGACTTGAGTTAAAAGAAATGAGCATTTTATAATTCAGTGATAACATAAAATGTGGCCATTTTCCTAAATCATTTTGAGATTTTTTTTACAATATTTTTAAACTATTGTATGTCTGCTGCATGTCTCTGGGTGGGTGTATGCACGTGCGTGTGCAGGTGCCCACAGAGGCCAGAGGCTGTCCAATTCCCTGAAGCTGGAGTTACAGGCAGTTGTGAAATGTCCGTAGTTATGGGTTCTCTGCAAGGGCAGTTTGAGCTCTCAGCCACTGAGCCATCTCTCCATCCCCTAGGGCAGTTTTTGAGCCAGAACTTCCTCTTGCAGGGACTTGCCTTAGACTTTAAGACAAAGTGAAAATAATTATGAAGCATATGTGAATACAAAAGTGGTTATGCAAAGATAGTCTTTTTAGTTCTTTTCTCAAACAAATAAATAGAAGCAACTTGGAGCAATTATATAAATGACTAACCTGAGGGAATGTGGCAGGCCAACCCACTAAAAGTGATCATGGGGATATGCGTTTCTTTTTTTAATTAATCATTTTATTCATTTACATTTCAAATGATATCCCCTTCTCAGTTACCCTTCCACAGAACCCCCTCCCATTCTCCCTCTCCCCTTTGGCTCCATGAGGGTGCTCTTCTACTCACTCACTCCGCCTCACCGCCCTAGCATCCCCTGATGCTGGGGCATTGAGCCTCCAGAGGACCAAGGGCTTCTCTTCCCATTGACGGCAGACAAGGCCATCCTCTGCCACATATGTATCTGCAGCCATGGGTCCCTCCATGTGTACTCTTTGGTTGGTGGTTTAGTCCCTGGGAGCTCTGGGTGGTCCCAGTTGATATTGTTCTTTCTATGGGGCTGCAATCCCATTCAGCTCCTTCAGTTCTTCCCCTAGCTCTTCCATTGGGGTCCCCAGGCTAGGTCCAACAGTTGGCTGTGAGTATCTGCATCTGTATTGGTCAGGCTCTGGTAAAACCTCTCAGGGAACAGTCATACCAGGCTCCTGTCAGCAAGCACTTCTTGGCATCCACAATAGTGGAAGGGCGTTGGAGTCTGCAGATGGGATGGATGCCTAGGTTGGGCAGTCTCTTTACATGCATACATTTCCTATTGACATAGAAAAGCGTACACCTAACCTGTGGGGTACCAAATGTGATGGCGTGTAAGACTTCTACAGATGCAGCAGGGAGAGTAAATGTGAGCAGATGCTCATATCCTGGCAGGGAATAGAGGCTGTGGATGCTGCTGAGAGATAATGCTTGTGAGTGACTGCTATCTTATAAGTTCTATGTTTTGGGCCAGAGAGATGACTCAGAGGTTAAGAGCACTGGCTCTCTACCAGGGGTCCTGAGTTCAATTCCCAGCAACCACATGGTGAGTCACAACCATCTTTAATGGGATCTGGTGCCCTCTTCTGGCATGCAGGCACACATGCAGGCAGAATGCTGTATGCATAATAAAGAAATAAACCTTTTTAAAAAATGAAATAAATGAATAAATTCTACCAGAAAGCTGACATCAGGAAAACAATAGAGACATTCCAACTTTTTAAAACATGGCAAATTTTCCTCCTATAGGTTCTAATAAGTAAATGTAACAAGTTCTTTGAAAATAGACCAAGCTAAAAGGAAACAATGTTAATTGAGCCTTAACCTGGTACCCACTTCACCCACACAGCAACCCTTGGAGAATATGTTGCCAATCAGTAAATTAGTAACTTCCCTGGATTTAACCCCTTCCTCTTACAGGAAAGGGGGTCAGGCTACTGAATTGGGGCAGGGAGCTTCCTGATCAAAATCTCTTTATTTCCCTACTTGATCCACAAACTGGCTTTTCCTTCCAGCAAATTAAGGTGACTATTTTGGACAACCAGTGAATATTTTGGCTTTTGTAGGGCAAGACAAACCTTGAAGGAGAACACACAGTGGAATATGATTCAGACTGTGTGTGGCATTGACACTTGAAATTACAGCCCTGTGCTGGTACTTGTCGAGGGTTTGGATCTAATTACAAAGTATTCCACAAACAACACCCCTCTGCGTGTCACGTATATGTCTGAAATTTTCCTTACAGCGATTGCCAGCCAGAAAAGTTCCTTGTGTGAAAATCCAATCCACATTTGTTTATGCACTCTTGTGCAAGATTTCTAAGAATCTAGGAATCAGAAACTTCGCTGGAGCATCACAGGATTGATCTGAATCATGTCCCACCTAGCATGCTCCCCTTCTCTGATTTTTCTCTTCCCCGTCAAGCTAAGTTTGCCTTTGCTGGCCCCAGCCATCAGAGGAGAGCCCAAGTTCTTCAGGGCACTGGTCTCTGAAGACTGGAAGAAAATATCATTCACTGGGCCACAGCCAGCCACCTGGAGCTGAAGGGAGTGTGTGCCGGCATCAAGGCCAGGCAAGGGGGACCCAACGTCCCTTCCTCCCTTTCTACAACAAAAACAGGCTTGATGGAAATCTCAGGTGATTCACCTTTCATGGACCTGTCTCCAGCTTACCAGACAGGACTAGTCAGGTCTGCATCTTGGGAAAGGCTTAAGCAAGGATCGTGGCTTCGTGCAGTATCTCTTATAACCACAAAGCACAGATTTGTCAAAGTCAGAATGCATAGTGCTAGCAGAAGTCTGGCCTCTGATTGCTCTAGAAGGTCAAGTTTATAGTAGGCACAAGTTAGAGTACTTCTATGGTATGTGCGAATCCCTAGTTCCTAGCAATGCACGCACATACATGCACGCACACACACACACACACACACACACACACCAGAGAGAGCATATGAACATGATCTGAAAGCTAAAGAAGTCACAGAAAGCAGGTAGTGGGTTGAGTTAGATCACAAACACCAGTGGGACCACCAGGCCTTACACAGCCCAGTAGTTCCCTAAGCAGCTAAACTCCCAGAGTTGAATCCTCAAGGCAGGTATAGCAAAGGGTTAGTTATTAGCTTCCTGAGTTAGCAATTACTAAAATGCTAACACCCCCACCCTCTATTGTCCACAAATAGTGAGGCATTCCTTTGTTCTGTGGCTGCCTTTGGCCCTCCTAGTCTCCACACACTAAAAGATAGTTATCTGACTTGGAAGGATCGTTATTATCCTTCCAAGGATTATTATTCCACAGAGCTAAGGTTGTAGCTCTGTGGTAGACACCTGCCTATCCTGCCCTAGATGCCCAGGGCTCCATGCATAGCACCAAAATAAAACAAAACCCAAAACAGAAGGAAACACAACATGCCCAGGACAGGATCTTGTCTTGTCTGGATTTGTTGGTTCTGTAAGAGCAGCCCAAATCCCTGTTCAGGTGAAATTTTAAAGTTAGCAACACTTTCAGCTTTATTTTATTTCAATCAGAATGTTTTCTGTGACTCTGTGAGTTCAACAAAAACATGAAACAGTTTTCTGAGCAACTTCAATTCCAAGTCCTGAGGCCATTTTGACTGTATGCAAGTGGGCCCACATTAGTATATTCAGACCACTACGGGTCATGAGGCATTATCTACAAAGAAACACAAAATGTATCCCCTTCCAACTTGACCACTCCACAGAAATACAACTAGTCTAAGAGAAGATCAATGATATTTAATTTAAATGCATCAGGTTGATTCACCTGAATACCTATGTTATCTAAAGGATGGCTGTATTTCACCATGATTGGCAGCCCAAACCCAGGAAGAAGCATCCTTGCATACAAACACTGGCTCTCTAATATCAGGCTCACCTGACAGGAAGCCAGGAAGGAGAATGGTTTGCCAAGGCATTCGTATGCCAGCCCTGAACAGCCTGCCCTAGCTCTGTCTGCTTCCTGCCTGTGGTCCCCATTAAGTTGCCAGGATGTCCATCCAGGAGGTGAAGATCAGCTGGGGACCACTCAGTATAAGTTCAAGTCAAACACTTAGGAAAAGCATTACCCCAAAGTCCACGTGCGCTGAAGACTAGATGTAAATGATAAATTATTTCTTCACCACTGGTGAAATGAGTCAGTTCAAACCAAATCAGATTATTTTAAATGCAGGTTTATTGGGAGGCTGCTGTCCGGGGCCGGTGAGTTCACTGGCCCTAAGGAAGGAGGTCAGGGAAGTCACCATGGGAAGGGAAAGAAAGGAGAGGGAAAAGAGAGAGAAAGAAAGAGTGTGTGTGCTCGCGTGCGTGTGTGCAGAGAGAAGAGAAAGCGAGAGGAAGAGAGAGGGAGAGAGGGAGACAGGGATAGGGGTATGTGTGCGCGGGGAGGGGGGAGGGGGGAGAGGGAACATAAAATGTCCTGATTACATAGGGAAGATATTCTGGAGGAAGGGCAGAAAGTTCATGGTTGGAGGCAGGGTATGCCAGGTAGGGACTGAGGGATGCTGGGAGAACATGGAGGCCAGGTCTGCTTTGATATGTAAAATAATGCACCTCAGTCCCTTCTCTGAGATCTATACCGAACAGTAAAGTCCAAACAAAACAAAAAACAGATTTTAGCTTAGTTGAGTTTTGCTTTGTTATCTTCTTGCCTTTCAAGGGGCAGGCTAGATGGATTACTGGGTGAAGGTGCTTAGTGCCAATCCTGGAAACCCAATTCCGTCCTGGGACCCACAGGGTAGAATGAGGGAGAGAACCAGATTTTATGTAAATTCAGACCCTTCCTTGTGGGCCTCTCCGGGCTTGTAGGTGTGCATTGCAAGACCATCCCTGTGTTAGTGATTTTTGGCTAAGATCGTTTGGCAAACAACAAACACACACTTATTTGCTCTACCCAAAAACGGGCACTCTAAAAGGAGCTTGCTGCCGCGGGCCCTTCCTCAGGTGCTCATCAACTATGGGCAATGAAGGGGGTCAGCAGCACACAGAGCCATACTTGTTAAAACAATCATCTCTTCAGCCTGTATTCAGTGTACACTGTAATGGGTTTCTCCATGACATTTTAGGCATGTCTGGTTTTTATTTTTTAATTTAATTTTATTTTGGATTTTTCACATAGGGTCTTACCATGTAGCGCTGACTGGCCTGGAACTCACTATAGGCTTAATTGGTGTTGAACTCAGAGAGATCCACCTGCCTCTGCTTCCTGAGTGCTGGGATTAAAGGCATGCAACACCATATCTAGCCCAAAATGTATTTCAATATTCATACACACACTTTACCTTCTCTTGTTCATGTCATCTGTTAATCCTATATTTTTCTTCTTCTCAATTTGTCCAGATATAGATACAGATACAGATAGATACAGATACAGATAGATACAGATACAGATAGATACAGATGATACAGATACAGATACAAATGATATAGATGCAGATATAAATACAGATGATACAGATATAGACAGATACAGATGTTACAGATACAGATGATGCAGATACAGATATAGATACAGATGAGACAGATACATTTTCTTAATTACTCTGTGGCTCAATGGTTTCATTAAACTTTTATTTATAGGAACATGGGCTTCATACCAGTGACTACACTAATGAAGAAAATGTCTCTTCCTCCCCATCAACTATTAAGTACATATAAAACCTGGGGGAGGGAGGGGTGGGGCCCATGAGCCCCTCCCCTTGCCGAGACACAGTATGGTTGGGCTCAACTTCATGAAGATCTTGTGCAGGCAAACAGCTGCGTCAAGCTCAAGAGTGCAGCAGCGTGAGGTGCCCAGAGCTTCTCTTTTTAGGAGCTTTTCCTCCTTCCCAGAAGCCACTGGCTCTTGTCAAGGTGCCACACAGCTCCACTTCTCCACATGTCTTCTAAACCTCACGGAGTGTTGAACTATCTGCTTTTCTCTTCTGTGATGCTTCCATGAATAGGGTGTATTTGTATAGTTGTTCTCATTTTGCCTGTTGTCAGTTTACTTCGTAGACTCAATTATGAACCCTCCATGGGTAGAGGGACCCTCTTCTCTCTTGCATGGAATAACCAGGGAGAGTTACCCTCAATTCCATTTCTTCCAGACTATATCCCATACATATACACAATGATTGTTTATCAATTTAAAGCAAAATAATACTTTTAAAGTGTTGCCCTGTTGGATATCCTCCCTGCCCTGCATTTTCCTATATACTAACTTTGTTGGATATGGAGAGAAATCCCTCTGACAGTTTCTTTGTTACCACACAAACACCCACCATAGCTGACCAACACTTGACTCTGGGTTGTCCCTGACACATAGGCCTGAAATCACGGCAGCCAAAGGCTTTCATGAAGAATCTACTCTAAGAATAAGTCTCCTCACCGAGGCCAGATTATCATGACTCCGTTTGGGGATGTTAATTCGGCCTGGCTCTAATTTGAACTCAATCAGGAAAGGCTCCAGAATGATTGCATTAAGCAGGGTGGATCAAGGCAAGTAAGACGGAGATAGTAAGCCAGTTGGAAAGGGAAATGGCTGCTGGGGCTCTGAACGTGGAGCTGCCGGCATGATCGCATGAGAACAAGTTCCTGTTTCAGGACAAGGCCTTGGCTGTATGTGGAGAACTTGTGACAACTATCCCATAACCTCGCATAGCTTCAAGTCCATGCACTACCTTCCTTCTTCCCTCTGGAATTAAAGTAGTGCAGAAATTGCTGGTAATCTAAGGATAGGTGTCAGTCTGCTTCCATTACTGTGACAAAAAACGCCTGAGACAGTTAGCAATTAAAAGGAAGAAAGCTTGCTCTTTTTTTTTGTTCTTACTGGTTTCCACACATTGCTGAGGTTTTGGTCTGTCATCAGTTGATTGCGGTTCAGACACTGGTGGGGAAGCAAAGGAGGAAGGCGCTCACGTCACCTTGAAGGCCGGAGCAAAGACAGAAGTCAGAACCTCAACACTGCTTCAAGATCACATCCCTAGTGAACTAATTCCTCCTTCAGGTTTCAGCATCTCAAGTTCCAATAGGTCCCCGGGCTGGTGACCAAGCAGTTAATAACAACATGAATCTTTGCTGGACATTGATTCTGAACCACAGCAAATGAAATAGCGAGGTAATAAATAATCCAATTATTTTATTTTGTGGGCCAACTTGACACAAGCTGGAGTTATCACAGAGAAAGGAACCTCCCCTGAGGAAATGCCTCCATGAGATCCACCTGTAAGACATTTTCTCAATTAGGTCTACAAGATAGCGATTGCCTTCTAGCAACTTCCGTCCTAGAGGGAAATGATTCACGCGCTTACATCTTTCTAATTGTATGGCGGAGGAAGGTGCCTGAGTTGTCAAAGCACTTCCCAAAAGCACGAGGACCTGAGTGTGGACCCCCGGCATGCACATAAACACTGAGGGGGTCTGAGCACATGTCATCCCATCCCAGGGGAGGCAGAGACAGGAGGTGAAGTGCAGGCTCCAGGCTCAGTGAGAGACTCTGTGCCTGGAGAGGATGAAGATGATGGTGGTGGCGGTGGAGGCAGCGATGGTAATGATGATGGTGGTGATGGTATAAAGAGTGATTGAGAAAGACACCTGAGGTTGACCTCCACTCTCCAGCAGCACAGGGACACATACAAGTGTACATATTCGCATACGCACAGTCATTTCTAGTGGGGCAGGGGAAGGGAGTAGATGTAATCAGTAAGATTCCACATAAAAAAAGAACGCAACAGATATATGGGTCTATATATATGTGTCTATATGTATATTATTTATTTTAAGTAACTGGCTTGTGAAAGGGCGGGCAGTGGGCTGGACACACCAGGAGCTGACATTGTGGCTATGAGGGCGAATCTCTTCCCAGCCTGCTGCTGGATTTGTTCTTCGTGCCTTCGCTTTGGTAGAAGTGAACAGCCACATCATCCAGGGACTCTGTAGTTAAGAGATCTGATTATAGATGTTAGCCTATCGACACAATACCTCCACGACAGCGCCCACATCAGTGTTTGGCTGAATAGCACAACCAAGACAAGGCCATGGGAAGAAAGCTTAGGAGGGGTACAGAAGGCTCCAGGGATGTCTAGAGCAAAGAGAAATCAATGAAAGCTCAATGGTTAACAATCATTCCTGGTATAAAAGACGAGAGACCTGATRAGTTTTTCACAAGTGCAAGAGAAAATCGCCTTTATCAGCAGCAACAAAGCCAAGTCTGTTCGTTACTGTGCAGGATTCCTTTTTTCCCATCTCCTCTAAAACAGTGCCAGAAACTGTCTGAGTCCTCGTTGTATAGATGGGATGCTGGCCACAATGTTTCCAATAGCAGGGCTGGAGAAATGGTTCAGTGGTTAAGAGCTCTAGCTGCTCTTGCAGAGGTCCTGGGTTCAGTTCCTGACACCAACATGGTGGCTCACAATTCTCTATAACCCTAGTGTGATGAGACCCAGTGCCCTTTTATGACTTCTGAGGGCATTAGGTATACGTGTATTATACAGACACACATGCAAGCAAACCTTTGTACCCATAAAACATAAAATAAATAAATCTGAATTAAGAAAAAAGTATTTCYAATATCATGTGCTGATGGAGGCAAGACTCCCATTCGGACTGTTTGAAAGTTCTCTGCTTTCCCCCTTAAACTCATAACTCATACATTACCTGAAAAAATGGCGTCTTAGTAACTGTTCTATTACTGTGAGGAGATACCATGACCAAGGCAATTCATGAAAAGAAAGCATTTCATTGGGGGTCTGCTTAGAGTTTTAGAGGGTTTGTCTGCTATCTTCATGGCTAAAATCGTAGTATCAGACGGGCAGGCATGGGGCTGAGGCAGTAGCTGAGAGCTTTACATCTTGATCCAAAGGAAGCAGACAAGAGAGATTTAGGCTTTTGAAACCTTAAAGCTCTGGCTGGAGAGATGGCTCAGCAGTTAAGAGCACCGACCGCTCTTCCGAAGGTCGGGAGCTCAAATCCCAGTAACCACATGTTGGCTCACAACCATCCATAATGAGATATGACACCCTCTTCCAGTGTGTCTGAAGACAGCTACAGTGTCCCTACATATAATAAATAAATAAATCTTAAAAGAAAGAAAGAAAGAAACCTTAAAGCTTACCCCCAGCAGCATGCCTCCTCCAACAATACACACCCACTCAGATGCAGCCACACACCCCAATTCAGTTCATCAGCTGGAGATTGTGCCCTCAGATGTAAGAGCTGACAGGGATAGGAGGCACTCTGGCTCAAACCACCATAGATAGGTGCCATTACTAATTCCATTTTACAGATGAACAAACTGAAGTTTGGAATTCCAGAGGCCCACAGCGGCCAGGAACCTGGTATAGCTGATTTCAGATTTGTATTCAGGAGAAGCTTGTGTGCGGCGTGCCCCTACCTCAGCTTCTAACATGAGAAGGCTAAACAGGGCTCTAGTTCATGTTCAGATCCAACCAAGAGGAGTAGGGCTTAAACTGAAGATGTAGAAGTTGTTGCTGGGACTGTGAAAGCAAATTCCCTGTCGTCCACCAGGGAGATGAGCAACGTACTATGGAGGGAAAACTCCTTGAGGACTTGGGTGACTCTCTTCGTCTTGTGCTGGGGAGTAGTTTTGAGGTACTGAGCTTAGCAAGGTCCTATGTTCAATCGCCAGCAGAAGTAAAGATAGGAAAGAGGCTGAGAGGGAGGCTGGGAAGGAAAATTAATCTCCCTAAAAACCAGATGACATTCTCATCATTGAACCGAATGCGTATGGGGACTGAATTTGGTTATTGATTGGCAAGAATGAAAACACAGCGCTTCCTTCCCACACAGAAGACAACATCAGAGTTGGCGCCTCTTAAATGAAAATATTTCCTTGGCTGTCTCTTAGTTACATCTTTTTAGCAAAAATTAAATATACACTGTGAACCCCGCCTCCAGTTCTTGATTGGGAATAGACTAATTCCAATGTGACTTCAAAGGAACAGTCACGGACTTCCCTTCCCCAGGCCATTTTGAAGCACTCCTGGGCTGTTTAACCCTTTGTCTCAAAGTTACCTTTTCCTCTCAGGAAACTGAGAATTGAGAAATCTGCATTGTTCTGTTCTTTTGAGGGCTGACTTTGAACTCATAAATCATTCTCTATTCCTTCCTCCAGGCCTTCGTGTGGTAGCCTGAGCCAGCCTTTCCTCCTGCGGTCCTAACTGAAGGCAAAGGGCAATGAATTAGCTCTGCTCCAACGCTAGGGCCTGGAAAGGTAGCTCTGTCAGCAGTGTGCGAGCTTGAAGAGCTGAGGTCGTGTATGCAGAGCCCACTCGAAATGCAGCAAGGTGATTCAGGCCTTTACGCCAGCACTTGGAAGGCAGAGGTAGCTGGATCTCTGTGAGTTCAAGACTAGCATAGTCTACAGAACTGGTTCCATGACAGCCAGAGCTACACGGAGAAACTTTTTGTTGAAAGGTCAAAAACAAACCCAAGCAAAACAAAGAAGGCAGACAAGGTGACCTTGTGTCTGTAATCCCAGTGCTGGGAGGTAGGGAAACGCAGATGCTGATCTTTGGGGATTGCTTAGTGAATCACCAAGCTCCAGTTAGAGAGCCCTGTCTCAGAAAAAATGTATGGGGCCAGCCATGTGGCTCAGCAGGTAAAAATGCTTGCCCCCAAGTCCGATGATCTGAGTTTGCTCCCTGGGTCCCACGTGGTAGAAGAGGATTGGGCTCTGCAAATTGTCTCTGACCTCTGACCTCTACATTCATGCTCTTGCACCCCTCCCCATGAAATAATAAACAAACAAATGTAAGCAAAAAAAAATAAAATAAAACAAACCCGAGAACAACAAAACCAGGAGCTAGAGATGACACAGCAGTTAAGGCCTTATGCTACCCTACAGAGGACCTGGGATCAGGTCCCAGTGACTCAGGACTTCAATTCTAGGGACTCAGTTGTATTCTTGTGGCCTCCTGAGACACTGCACATGTGTGGTACACATACTTACATTCAGGTGAACCACTCATACACATAAAATAAAAATAAATCTCAGAAACAAAGACAAACAAAAGATATATTCCTGGAGAGGTAGCTCAGCCATTAAGGGTACCTGTTCCTCTTACAGGGAGTCTACACTCAGTTCCCTGCACCTACATGTACAGGTACCATACAAGCATGTGGTAAGCATGTACACATGTAGGCAAAGCATTCATGTATAAATGTAAATAAATATTTAAAAAAAACCCACTAAGGTGAAGAGTGATTGATGAAGATACCCAATGTCGGTCTTCTGGCCTCCACACGTGCACTATATGCACATGTGTGTTTTTACACACACACACGTACATGAACACACATGTGTGCATTCATACATGTTACCTTAATCATATCTATCTCTATAATATCACAGTAATCACCCCCACACACACACATACACACACTCACTCCTATTTTTGAGGTCCCTGTGACTAACTGCTTAACTGGTTGTGGCTGTTCTCTAAGCTATATCAATCAGAAGAAGCCTCTCTTCTGCCCTACATCTTTCCTGTCTGTTTGATGGAAAGAGTTTCGGGTATAAACATGATATTGAAAACAACACAGTAAACACATTCGGTCACCAGACCACAGGCATTAGGCTTGCAACAGCAATCCGCACCCCCTTTTCCCCAAGGAGGAAGCTTTGATTTGTGTAACTACAGCAACTTGCTCCTGGTTGTACAGGATGGAGCTGAGATCTAAGATGYCGTGGCTACCTGCACAGACAGACGGGATTCTGAGGATCTGTGCAACTCCCGAAAAATCATGACCACATTTTGTTTCCTTGTCTTGCTCTGTTCTGAAAAGTTCAGAGTGTGAGTTTATAGAAGTTGATGGAGTAAAGAAGTGTCTCCAGAGGGGAATTCTGGGAACAAGTGAGCGGGTGGCATTGAGATAACCCCTGAATGACTCAGGGCACGCGCCAGTCAAAAGGTAAGCCATGAATCCACTCCTGACAGCAAGCTATAAAACAGAAGGGTGACGCTCAGGCAGCTATTTCCAAGCCCCCTGAGGACCCTGACAGGATTTATTAGATGTCACAAACTTTATGTAAAATTATAGGCAGAGGAGAGGCACTGAGCAGCCTCTTTCCATCAAACAGACAGGAAATGTGTAGGGCAGAAGAGAGGCTTCTTCTGATTGATATAGCTTAGAGAACAGCCATAACCAGTTAAGCAGTTAGCCACAGGGACCTCAAAAATGAGAGAGAGAGAGAGAAAGAGAGAGAGAGAGAGAGAGAGAGAGAGAGAGAGAGAGAGAGAGAGAGAACATGTGCACAAAAGAAAAAGTATGGGGCTTTAAAATATCAATAAAACTTTTAAAATATCAATGAAACTGCTGGAGCCAAACCTCAGATGAGAATGTATGTTGTGGTCACCCTGCATTATTAAAACAGGTTCCAACTGCATTCATGAAGTCCCAGGTCTCTGGTAACTTCCAAAAAACATGTTCACATTGGTTTGAGATCTTAAAGAACCTCCTGGATCCTTTAAGAAAGGACAAAATGGCCTGGTTGTGTAGCTGAGTTGGTAGAGTGCTGGTTGTGTGTTTCATACTTAGCATTGTGTAAAGCCACTCATGGTGGTGCATGCCTATGATCTTAGCAGAACCAGGAAGGTTAGGAGGCCAAAGTTAGCCTCCAATACACAGAGGGTCCAAGACCAGTGTGGGCTACATAAGACCTTGTCAGAAGAAAATTTTTAAAGGAAAGAAAGAGAGAAGGTAGTGCCTGTGTGCTGCTGGGGAAGAACAGAGGCTACCCGTCTTCCGCCCTTTGCCCTGGCAAAGCTCCACCAGTGGGAAGCATGCAGAAGTCCCTGAAACAGAGCRGGATGATCCAGATCACAGGGTAAGGAACAGAGCGAATAAACCCACTGCTGAGAGTGAGAATAGGGAAAGCCTGGAGCTTGGGGTGGAATAGGAACAAAAAACAAACACCCCAATTCCACCAGGTCGAAGACAAAGACACAAGAGGAAGATGCTGGGGTAGGGAGAGACAGAGTTGCAAAGCTTGCTGTTGCAGGTGATTTTGTATTTTACAAGTCTGTGTGTGTGGCCCTCGCTTTGCAGTCTGGGATGTTTATTGCCTAAAAAGYGTTACCTGCGGGGCCAGGGCAATGACTCAGCAGGTAAAGACATTACCCAGCAACATGAGGATTTGATTTTAAATCCCTAGAACGTGTATATAGCTGGGTACAATAGCTCAAACCTGCAGCCCCGTTGTTCCAAATGGAGATGGAGAGTCTCTAGAAATTGACAGGCCAGCTCTCCTGAGGTACACAGGGGCAAACAACAAGGAGATCCTGTCAGAAGCAAGGTGAAAGGCCAGGACGAACACTTGAACACTTACACACACACACACACACACACACACACACACACACACACACACAGTGATATGTTAACCCCCTCACTACATATTCAAAGTATCTGCAAAGTATCTTAGTATGACTGAGACCCTGAGGATTTCCTTGACCAAGTGGCCATTCCTGGTCCAAAAGGATGCTTCAGAGTAAACCTTTTTTATTTCTTTGTTCACAAAGAAGAATGACCATCATTTTTAAAACACTTGTAGAAATTGGGATTCTGGTCATGTGATACACTGGCATGCTATCACTTTGGTCAACAGCAGGGCAGGTGATGCTCAAGTAAATAAGTCACAGCCTGTGTGCCGTTCAATAGCCCCAAGTGGGTTCCTTTTGGGACTTGCTTGCTGTACTGAAGCAAGTGTCTTTCTGGAGAGGGTATATGTAGAAAAAGCTAAGACRGAGAGATGGCTTAGAGGTTAAGAGCACTGACCTCTCTTCCAGAGACCCTGAATTCAATTCCCAGCAACCACATGGTGGCTCACAACCATCTGCAAGGGGGTCTGATGCCCTCTTCTGGTGTGTGTGAAGATAGCTACAATGTACTCATATACATGAAATAAATAAAATAAATCTTTTGAAAAAAGAAAGAAAGGAAGGAAGGAAGGAAGGAAGAAAGAAAAGAAAAAAGCTAAGATCCCAGAAGTCACAAGTGTTAATAAAACATGACATTGCACCAGGTGAAGTTAGAAATGTGATGTTTATCCGGTCACTGTCTCCACATCACTGGAATAAAGCATAAATAATTCTTACAAAATTTCCTGCTGAAATCATGTGCGGTAATGCGCTTAAAAGCTGAGGCAGGAGGACCATGAGTTGGAGGCTGGCTTAGATCACAAAATGAAACACATAGATTAAGGGACGTGTCACCACCAGTTGCTAAGGGCAGTGGTTTGAGAGCCTCATAGGAAGGCAGGCCTGTGGAACATGATATCAGCAGCCTAAGGATTCGCTTGGACTTTTCCACTGCTGGCAGCTCATACGTGGTTCTTTAAGCTATGGTCTTGACAGGCCAAGGAAAACCTCCCAGTGACAATTAACAGATCCTTTCTTCGGGTGTTGGTGTATTTACAATCACTAAAGAGCATCCTTGCTATGTAATATCGCATCTGTTTCTAGGTACTTCATTAGTAGCCTTGCTTCAAGATAAAACGCAGTGCATTAAACAAAAAGCTGAAACGCTTTTTAGAAAAGTGTTTGTAGCCTTGGCAGTGGCCTTAATGGTTTGATGGGTGTATTCTTGTCCCCAAACTCCTCAAGATGTTCACACTGGGGGAGGACAGCTTTTTCCAAGACAATTATACTTCAATAGTTTTTGTGTGCCATTGTATTTGATGGTGTCCTTCAACATAAATTGTGGGAAGTTATTTTAAATAAATATGTTGTAAATATCGAGGAGGATATTAACTCTGCTGTTTCTCTAAGGACTCCCTAAGCAAAATACAGGAAGTTTTTAATTTTTTTAAAGGCTGCTTCACAGCCAGTAAAGTAGCATTCTGCAGTGCCGAGCAGTGYGCCCTTCAAAATTTCAAGAACACTTACAGCATCACTCTGAAGAACATCTGCGTCTTTTTAAGGCTTCTTTGAAATCTGCCCGTTTTAAGTGCACAATCCAGTGATGTTCAGTGCAATTTGCATCTTCTTTGAAAAGTGATTATTTCAGGTCCGCTTATCCCAGGCCTGCGTAGTCTTTCTGCCCATCTGTGTGGCTGCTGCAGTTCCTAAGTTACACATTTGTACAGAACGCCCAGTGCCTGCTTGCTAGTTCAACTCTGGTTGAAAGGCCTGCTTTCCCCCAGGCATTTTTTTTTTTTTTTTTTTTAGATTTTTGTTTATTTATTATATGTAAGTACACTGTAGCTGTCTTCAGACACTCCAGAACAGGGCATCAGATCTCGCTTCGGGTGGTTATGAGCCACCTTGTGGTTGCTGGGATTTGAACTCAGGACCTTCCGTACAATTGGTGCTCTTAACCGCTAAGCCATCTCTCTAGCCCCTAACCCAGGCATATTTTAACAACATTTGGACATTTCCACTCTGCTTCTGATAATTCTACCCAGCTATCTCATTTATCATTACAACATGCTCCCTCCCGACCAGAAGCCAAACACTGGCTGTTGACTCTGTTGTCATCAGAGATCAAAATGGTATATCCCAGTAGCAAAACATAACACGTTGAATACGTTTTTCTCCTCTGCTCTGCAGCTGTACGACTTATCGGTCATCAGGAAAGATTGATGCTGCTCATAATTTAAAGGGTCCGTTAAGTGTGTGCCTTTGTATTGGCTTCTTCAACAGCTTGCTGTGTGGTTTCAGAGCCAACAGATCTAATTTAGTGCCACTGAGATCCACTCTGGAAATAGAACTGTTAAATTTCCGATGGATGTGTATTTAATCAAAAGCAAAAGGAGGGGGGGGGGAAAGGAGAGGGGAGGAGGCAGAGGGTGCAGCTGCAGCTGCAGCAATCCCTCATTTCCAGATCCTCCTGCAGATAAATCCTTGAACCCCCAGAAGCTCCAGACTGTAGCTTGGGTGGATCCCACCCACCCATGTTCTCCACGTCTCCAACAATTCTACGATTTGTGCAATGAGAATGTTTCATACGAGTCATGCTATACACCTAGGGAAGGAGGGCAGGGAAGAAACCCCGAGCCTGTGCACCAGAGACATTGGAAGCCCCTGGAGCTGGAGGCACAGGCAGTTGTGAGCTGCCCCATGTGGAACTGAGCTCAGGTCCTCTGTGGGCCAGTGCTCTTAAGCGCTGAGCCATCCTTCCAGCCCTTAGCTACTTATTTCAGAATTCCTCAAGTTTGTGTTGGTTTGAATGAGAAAGGTTCCCCCATAGGTTCACATATTTGAAAATTTAGTCCTCAATTGATGGCACCTATCTGAGGAGATTATGGGATGTTTATGATATGAAGCCTTTGAGAGTTCACAACCTGGCTCTAATTTGTTCTGCTTCCTATGTGTACTGACTGGTTTTGTGTGTCAACTTGACACGAGCTGGAGTTATCACAGAGAAAGGAGCCTCCCTTGAGAAAATGTCTCCATGAGATCCAGCTGTGGGCCATTTTCTCATTAGTAATGGGGGAGAGGTGGGGGGAAGGGCCCATCCCATTATGGGTGGTGCCACCCCTGGGCTGGTAATCCTGGATTCTATAAGAAAGCAAGCTGAGCAAGCCAGTAAGTAACATCCCTCCATGGCCTCTGCATCAGCTCCTGCTTCCTGACCTGCTTGAGTTCCAGCCCTGACTTCCTTTGCAGATGAACAGCAATGTGGATGTATAAGCTGAATAATCTCTTTCCTCACCAACTTGCTTCTTGGCCATGATGTTTGTCCAGGAATAGAAACCCTGACTAAAACACTATGTGAAGTAAAGATGTGATCTCTCAGCATCCTGTCCTTGACACCATGCCTCCCTTACCATTTGGTTCCTTAAACCAAAAGGCACTCTTCTTCATGTTGCTGTTAGTCCTGGTATTATCGCAACATAAAAGTAGCTGTTACAACGTGGAACACTTTTTCTTACAGGATACTCCAGTTAGCCTGAGGAGGAATGTCATTAGACTTAGATCGTAATGGACCAAACTCCTAAAAGATAGACATGTCACCAGAGAAGATGGACAGGAAGTGAACAAGCATATGAAGAAGTGTTCCCACCACACGCCACCAGGAAACACCTACTAAAACAACCAAACAGAGCTGCATGACCGTTAGAATGGCCAGTATCAAACACTGATGGCACCGATGCTGGCAAGGCTGTGGAAGTCTCTTTCTTTTCTGGTGGAACACTGTATGCCTCATTTTGCCACTTCCTTTC
>BDUI01005986.1:34158-44286 GCA_002335545.1 Apodemus speciosus
CGCACGCACGCACGCACGCACGCACGCACGCACGCACGCACTCTCTGAGGGGAGGGAGGAGGAGCGATGGCAGGCCAGACTGCTCTTCACAGCAACCTGCCTAGAACCACAGAGGAGCCCTGGAGACAAAGGAAGCGTACAGTTTGCAACACTGTGTGGAAGAGCTAAGAGCGGAGCCCTGCAGGCTCCTGGCATTTGTAACTTTTGCTGGAAGCCCTGAAAGGACACTTTAGAAAGAACCGAAACCACTTCCCGCAAAGCTTGAGTTCTGCCTTTCGGTCCTGTAACTGTTTAGACACTTCACAACATAAACTGAAGGAGGGAAGGGTAAAATCGGATGGCACAAGTGAACTCTGCCCGCAGGATCGCTGCCACCAGWATGCCAATGAAGGAAGTAGGGCAGGGACCTTCCAACAGGGGTTCTCGGCCATCAGAGGTCACAGACCCCTTTCCTATGGGTCACCTGAGACCATCTGAAAACCCAGACTCCACACTACCATCCACACAACAGCAAAAGCACAGTTACGAAGCTGCAATCGTTATGGCTGGGAGTCACTACAACAGGAAGAACCCTGTTAAAGGGTCACCACTGCCTTAGACCATTGTGACTGCAAACTTGGCTGCATTTAACCAAAGAACAAGAACAAACACGTACCAGTTGCTGGAGCACATCTTTAATCTCAGCATTGCAGGCAGAGGCAGGTGGATGTCTGTGAGTCCAAAGCAAGTGTGATCTACAGAGTGAGTTTCAGGCAAGCCAGAGCTACCTGGGAAGACCCTGTCCCAGAGGTCCTTACACACACACACACACACACACACACACACACACACACACACACCAGTAGTAAGATTTTAAAGGCAAGCAGAGCTGGAAAACTTTACAAAAACTGGAAGAAAAACTGTAACAAAATACAGTTTGCAACAGTGCAGGAGAGGAAATCGAAAACTCCAGAACACTCCTTACACRTCGCTTCTRGGGCAAGCCCTGAAAGAATACATTAAGAACAAATGAACCTCTACAGATAAAATGTGGTGTTGCCTCACTACTGTGGTAAAACAAAGGAAGTAAATCTATCTCAGAATCAACAGCCARGACTCTTACTACAACAGAGAAYGGCCGGGGTRCGGGCTACAGCTCAGCAGTTAGCCTGACCCAAACCCGAGCTCAGTTCCCAGCCTGCCCACCTGAGGTGGCTCCAACCATGAGTAACTCCAGCTCTTAGGGGGGATGGGGGGTGACCTGACACCTTCTTCTGGATTCCCTGGGGGTGAGCACTTAAGTGTATAAACCCAAACATACACATACTTAAGAGTAAACTTAAAAGCCTCCGCCTCCTGAGCGAGCAAGGGACTGCAGGCCCGAGCCATCAAACCTAACTCATGAGACCTTTCTCTGAAAGGCAGGCATCTGACTTCCTGTCCAGCCAAGAGAGGCTGGCGTCCCGCACACCCAGAGACAGATATCTGGTATCTAAGTATAGAGGTCTCTCACAGAAACCAGGCTCCTTGACAAGCAGATGACTTTGGGGGGATCGGAGCAAGGTGAGTCTGGGACACCCTGGGAGATCTTAAAGCACAAAGCAGACGAGTGAAAAACCCGGAGCAGAGGCCACCCAAACTTCGGGAAGAATGACTAATTGACTATTTACAAAGTAAACAGCAAGTAGCTACACAGTGATACTTGGAAGTAAAGAAGGGAGTGGAGACCGGCTGGAAAGAACTCCACCTGCCAGAGAGAACAAAGGGGGGGGGGGGACTCACGCCTTTAATTCCAGCACTTGGGAGGCAGAGACAGGTGGATCTTAAGAGTTTCAGACCAGCCAGTGCTACTTAATGATACTCTGTTGTTAAATTACAGAGCAAAAAAAAAAAGGGGGGGGGGGGTTGTCTTAGTCAGGGTTTCTATTCCTGCACAAACATCATGATCAAGAAGTAAGTTGGGGAGGAAAGGGTTTATTCAGCTTATACTTCCACACAGCTGTTCATCACCAAAGGAAGTCAGGACTGGAACTCAAGCAGGTCAGGAAGCAGGAGCTGATGCAGAGACCATGGAGGGATGTTTCTTCCTGGCTTGCTTCCCCTGGCTTGCTCAGCTTGCTTTCTTACAGACCCCAGGACTACCAACCCATGATGGGTCCTTCCTCCTTGATCACTGAGAAAATGCCCCACAGCTGGATCTCATGGAGGCACTTCCTCAACTGAAGCTCCTTTCTCTGTGAAAACTCCAGCCTGTGTCAAGCTGACACACAAAACCAGCCAGTACAGCAGTAAACCAGCTCAACTGTAGAGCTCCTGCCTCAAGTTGCCCAGAGGAGGGTCCGGAGGCAGAGCTTAGTGATGGAAGCCCTTGATGAACGTGCACAAAACCCTAGGTTTGATGTCTTGTACCACAAAAGCAGAAAAATAATAACTAAAAACAACAAAAACAAAAATCACATTTTAAAAATTACTCTTTGTTTGAGTCTCATGACACGATGTATAAATCTGGCCAATGTGACCATGAGACCCTGACGGCCCTTCCCTATTCATGCTAAAAACTTCAGCAGGCAAGGTGCTCATGGTAGTTATCTGGATGCTGAGACGGGAGCGGGGGTTGGGGGGGAGACAGGGAGGGACAAGTGACAGGACACCATCATGTGACAACCAGAAACAGTCAGAACACTGCACACACTGACCAGCCCTGTAGGGTGGACAACCAGAAGCCAATGGGCTGGGGAGGAGACCTGTGCACACGGGTGTGGTCTGGTGGTAGAGGCAGTCAGCGTAGCCCAGCCCCATCCAGAGAGATGGAGGAAGATGGGTCTGTCTGTCAAGAAAGAAGTTTCTACTCTACAGAGGTCACAGATAAATACTGAATGCCAGGTGGGGACAGGGGCTCACATCTCCAATACTGCTGAGGGGGAAGTCGGAGGATTCCGCTAGGTCAGTGGTTTTCAAGGTTCCTAATGCTGAGACTCTTTCATACTGTGGGGACCCCAACCAAAGAACTACTTTAGTTGCTACTTCGTAACTGTAATTGTGTTGCTGTTGTGAACTGTAATATAAATGTCTTGTGTTTTCTGAAGGTCTTAGGCCACCCCTATGAAGGGGTCTCAATCCACAGGAGAACCTCTGGGGTACAAAGTGGGTTCCAGGCTCCAGAATGAGACTCCACCTCAAGATGATAGTTATTATTTATAAACTGCATATGCAACAAACAATATAAACAGACTCTGAAACCTCGCAGATTGTAAGAGGCCTGAAAGTGGACTATGAAGAGATCGGAGAACTAATATCCACTTTCTTAGGAGGAAATCTTATTCTCATATTATGCTGGCTAATTCAGAAGCAGGTCTAGTCACATCTGTAATTTACTAGCAAAGGGCTCAATGAAAACCTCAGAATTACACACACATACACACACACACACACACACACACAACATCGCAGAATGTTAGCCATCCCTGAGTCCAAGTGAAGACATTCTCTGTAATATTTTATCTTTGTTTTGTTTTCTTTTGTTTTGTTTTGTTTCAACACAGGGTTTCTCTGTGCAGCCCTGGCTGTCCTGGAACTCACTCTGTAGACCAGGCTGGCCTCGAACTTAGAAATCCACCTGCCTCTGCCTCCCAAGTGCTGGGATTAAAGGTGTGCGCCACCACTGCCTGGCTATTTTATTTTTTTAAGCTTTATTTCTTTATATTGTATATACAGGTGTTTTGTCTGCATGTCTGTCTTCATAACAGAAGAGGCGATTGGACCTCATACAGGTACAGACAGTTGTGAGTCGCCATGTAGGTGCTGGGAATTGAACCCTTGACCTCTGGAAGAGCAGCCAGTGCTCTTAACCACCAAGCTCTCTCTCCAGCCCCTTGGTACTATCTGTTCTCTGGATGTTTGTAGTTTTACATAATTAAAAATCAGAGATGTGGATGTGTGTCTACACTGACTAGAATACAACAATTTAACAAATTAAAGGCATTCATCATAAAACAAGCCTCGGCAATACATCCAGCCATGACTACTGGGTCACAGGTCATAACATGATGCTATGCGAGTGAGTCCCTGTGATACAACCTTGTTGCTTCAGGACACATGCCTCCTCTTCCTCCCGATAGCAATAATAAACACAGGCACACTGCAAAATACAGCAACCCTTCAGGCCATTCCTTGATGGAGCAGGATGCCGGAGGTTAGTCACAGCGGACTCACCTGTGTCCCACTGACTCTGAGGAGAATCGGAAGAACTGCTCGCCTGTCGCCGACGCCGGCGACTGTCCTCTGTGCTCTTGGAAGCAGAGATGGAACTGCCATAGCTGTATCGCTCAGGAGACACTGGGGAAGGAGAACGGAAGACGCTTTCGCAGCTTCCTTACCTCCCAGCCCAGCATCCTAGGAAGAATGCCTGGACCACAGGATGCCTGACCCAGTYGCCCAGAGGTCACACCCAAACACCCACGCCTCTTCAAGCACCTCCCGCCCAGAGGTCATCCAAAGGCCTCCCGGGCCAGCGTACTCAAGGGGTGGTCCAACCCATGTCAGCAGCCCCAGCTGCCAAGGTCACTCTTTCAGTAGCCAGGGTCCCTGCGATGGCCCTTGAACACATCTCTGGAGCCCCACGATACATAAGTAGGCCTTTCTGCTTCTGGAGMGTGACACTCAAGACAGTTTTTCCAGAATCAGCCAGCCTATGCCYRGAGGAGCTCATCTGCTTACACAAATCCCACTACTATGGGACAGGAAAAGCTCCTAATCCAAACCCTTCCCATCCTCTGCACCGTATCTCTCAAGAAAGGGCCCGAGGCCTACCTACAGGACAGGCTCCTGGTATCCTGACCCCTCCCCTCCCAGCTCCTCCCTTTGTACCCCAGAATCAAGGGCCTCAACCCTGGGGACAGGCCAGGCAGGTTTGAATCCTTGCTACACAGGTGTGTGTGACACATTTTCATGCCCCCCCCNTTTGTTTTGTTTCAACACAGGGTTTCTCTGTGCAGCCCTGGCTGTCCTGGAACTCACTCTGTAGACCAGGCTGGCCTCGAACTTAGAAATCCACCTGCCTCTGCCTCCCAAGTGCTGGGATTAAAGGTGTGCGCCACCACTGCCTGGCTATTTTATTTTTTTAAGCTTTATTTCTTTATATTGTATATACAGGTGTTTTGTCTGCATGTCTGTCTTCATAACAGAAGAGGCGATTGGACCTCATACAGGTACAGACAGTTGTGAGTCGCCATGTAGGTGCTGGGAATTGAACCCTTGACCTCTGGAAGAGCAGCCAGTGCTCTTAACCACCAAGCTCTCTCTCCAGCCCCTTGGTACTATCTGTTCTCTGGATGTTTGTAGTTTTACATAATTAAAAATCAGAGATGTGGATGTGTGTCTACACTGACTAGAATACAACAATTTAACAAATTAAAGGCATTCATCATAAAACAAGCCTCGGCAATACATCCAGCCATGACTACTGGGTCACAGGTCATAACATGATGCTATGCGAGTGAGTCCCTGTGATACAACCTTGTTGCTTCAGGACACATGCCTCCTCTTCCTCCCGATAGCAATAATAAACACAGGCACACTGCAAAATACAGCAACCCTTCAGGCCATTCCTTGATGGAGCAGGATGCCGGAGGTTAGTCACAGCGGACTCACCTGTGTCCCACTGACTCTGAGGAGAATCGGAAGAACTGCTCGCCTGTCGCCGACGCCGGCGACTGTCCTCTGTGCTCTTGGAAGCAGAGATGGAACTGCCATAGCTGTATCGCTCAGGAGACACTGGGGAAGGAGAACGGAAGACGCTTTCGCAGCTTCCTTACCTCCCAGCCCAGCATCCTAGGAAGAATGCCTGGACCACAGGATGCCTGACCCAGTYGCCCAGAGGTCACACCCAAACACCCACGCCTCTTCAAGCACCTCCCGCCCAGAGGTCATCCAAAGGCCTCCCGGGCCAGCGTACTCAAGGGGTGGTCCAACCCATGTCAGCAGCCCCAGCTGCCAAGGTCACTCTTTCAGTAGCCAGGGTCCCTGCGATGGCCCTTGAACACATCTCTGGAGCCCCACGATACATAAGTAGGCCTTTCTGCTTCTGGAGMGTGACACTCAAGACAGTTTTTCCAGAATCAGCCAGCCTATGCCYRGAGGAGCTCATCTGCTTACACAAATCCCACTACTATGGGACAGGAAAAGCTCCTAATCCAAACCCTTCCCATCCTCTGCACCGTATCTCTCAAGAAAGGGCCCGAGGCCTACCTACAGGACAGGCTCCTGGTATCCTGACCCCTCCCCTCCCA
This sequence comes from Apodemus speciosus, assembly GCA_002335545.1. Taxonomy (NCBI): domain Eukaryota; kingdom Metazoa; phylum Chordata; class Mammalia; order Rodentia; family Muridae; genus Apodemus; species Apodemus speciosus. Next base: position 40,425 of record BDUI01005986.1, read on the forward strand.
GCTCCTCCCTTTGTACCCCAGAATCAAGGGCCTCAACCCTGGGGACAGGCCAGGCAGGTTTGAATCCTTGCTACACAGGTGTGTGTGACACATTTTCATGCCCCCCCCCATCCCATTTCAAATGCCATCTCCTTAGGAAAGTATTCCTCCGTTGGTACCCAGTTGTAGGTTACCTCCCCTCGGTCTGGGGTACTCTATCCCTCTCAGTCTAGGACCATATCTAAAGCTAAGCTCCTTATTTACTGTTAATCGACTCCTCCGCTAACGCAAGTTTCACGCAATTCAATCTGTGGCCTCACATGCGTCTCTGAACATGTTGTTTCCCTGGGCGGTGGGGGGGGGATGGTGGAGGAGGGCTGCCAGGTGACAGTTCCTATGACATCTTCCATATGAAAGGTTTACCTCTGCCTGGCATAAAAAGTACCACCAACAGCGGCCACAGTCATCACGGATACGGCCGAATCCCACAAGCTCACTCCCGCCCAAGCCATGCCCTCTCACTTATGAGTTCCTCGCTGTGGAACAGGGGAGACTGGAATCCTTATTAGGGCGCTACCGGGGCCCCACAGGGAGCCGAGCGTTCTGCAACCTCCTATTCAACCCCTACCTGGCCGGCGCCGCTTGCGCGCCAGATGTGGCAGTAGGTCGTGCCGGGCTAGCACGCGCAGGAGTTGGCTCAGCAGCCGCAGGTTGCTCTCGTCGCACTGTCCGCGGCGTTCCAGCTCCAGAAGCAGCTCCAGGCCGCTGCGGGCGCGGGCCAGGCCGCCGGGGGCGCCGGGGGCCTCATCCAGCAGGAAGGCCAGGAGCTCCAGTTCGCACTCGGTCAGCTGCCCGCCCACTACCTCGAACATACGGTGAAGCGACAGCATGCCGTAGTAATCCAAACACTCATCCTCCTCCCAGCTCGGGGCCGGGGTCGACCCGGACAACGCCATTCCCAGGGGAGGGGTGCGGAACAAGCTCAGAACCAGGGCCTAGAACCCACACGGCGGGGAGGAGGTCGTGGTCAGCGACACAGTGGTCCAGAGCCCACAGAGGCTAGCGCGTAGGCCCCGCGAGGTGGCTCCGGGCAGAGTCGCCCCCACACCCTCAACGGTCTCAGCCTCTCTCCCTCCCACGGACAGGAATGGTATCGCCCGAGATCCCATAGTAACAGGTCGAGACGCTRGACCCCACCGGTCCACAGACYAGTCGGGAGGGCCGAGCCCAGAGGCCCCTCTCTGGGTGGTACGTTCCGAACTTGCCACCGACTGCCCTAGGCGATCAGCTCGAATGAGCTACATGGCCCTTTGCAGGGCACCTTGTCCACTGCCCGGTGACTTTGGATGGCAAATGTCCGGACGTAAGCCCTTGGGTTCTGTCCACTAGGACCTTCCAGCTAGCTCCAACACCCCACCCAAGTGATACCTTTCCAAAGTGACCCTCGGGCCCCTGCAAGTGGGACCGACCAAGACAACCCTGAGCGCCACACAGGTGGTACTGTCTGAACCCGATCCCTCTCCCAGAAAGGGCGATCGGTCCTGCCCTCGCCCCACCACCCGTGGTTCCCGCCACCCTCCACCAGTCGCCTTTAGGCCTCTCTGATCCTCACCAGATTCCAGCGTCCGATGACTTCTGGGCGACGGCCGCAGCCACTTGTTTTGGATCTTTCTGGCACCTTCTCTATTATTACGCCTGCGTCACCTCGCTCCTCCTCCTTCGCCCAACTCGCGCAGGTGCGACCGCCACGCCCCTACGGCGCAAGCGCAGAACGAGACCTCCAAGCCCCACCCCTTCCAGGACTCCTGATCCGCCCCTAACCCAAGCGTCCGGACTCGGCCGTGCTGCGCTTGCGCAGGACCAAAGCCTCGCTGAGTTTTGCTCTTGATGGTGGTTTAAGGTTCGGTGTGTGTCCCCTGAATCCTGTGACACGACCTGGTGGAATTATTCATCCCATAGACTGCATCTGCCTCCCGATCACGACCTAGACACCCACAGGACCAGTGCCACCAGCTGCCGTCGCAAAGTAAACCAGTCACGAGGGTCCCGCCTCCCAGGAGCGCTCAAGGCTCGTAATCAGGACTTGTAATACAGTATGCCTCATTCTTAGGTGGCAACCAGGAACCTACAACTCATCTCTGCTGTCTCAGGTCCTATGTGGAAATTCTTCCTCATACGGCTCCCCAGCCCCGATTTATAAATTCTCCAGTCGCAAGCAGCAGAATGATACCTCTTCCCAAATCGCAATAGACCTCGCCACCCCTGTGTGCACATTACAAAGACGTCACCTCCTGTCATAGACACCCACACCCACGGTTAGAACAGCCTTTCTGCAATCGCTTCTGTGCCCTCTTGAGTCTCGGAGCCACGCAGACGCTCCGCTAAACTGCACCCAGGAGGGCAGTCCTGTCACAGAAGCGGAGGCTAGGGTGTCTTCACGTCCCCTTCACGAGGCCTTGAGCGTGACGGTCGCTCCTCCTCCCCACTTAGGTGACTCAAGGTCAGGGCCAGCACGTGCCCGAGACAGGTCTTTTCTAGGACTGGTTTCCACCCCCGGAATTGTCTCCCTTAGGGGCGGGAGACCTGTGCAGGAGGCTCTGGTTCTATGCTGGCTGTTTGTTTCCCTTTCCTGGGCCTTAGCTTTTCCACCTGTGAAACGGGTGGCAGTAGAGTCCACGGTATGGGCCCTCTGCGTGAATATCATTGAATCAGACAAAGAATGGGAGGAAAGGAAAGCGATTTATAAACGGGAAAGCTTCTATGCTGGATGGGTTATAGTGAGTACTACGGTGTATTCGTCTCCGATCGAACTTTTTTTTTTTACATGTATGACAAAATCCAATGCCTTCAACAGCCTTTCAGGAGGATGTGATTCCAGTCCACTTTGGATGTAAGCAAAAACTGAGGCGGCCCAGGAAAAGTACAGTGTGTCCGGCTTTTTAGTGACGCTGTCAGAGGCGCTCAGTCTCTTCTGCCAAAGTCTCGCACCGCCAAGTGCATTGACGCGGCCTCGCTCGATAAGGATGCACACTTTTCTCCGCTGAATTTTCAAACAGCAGGAAAGGAGCGGCCCCGAAGCACTGCGCAGGCGCCCCTCCTGGCCCCGGACACCGCCTCCAGGGCACTGTGTCTGCGTGGAGAAACTCGCGGAGCCCCGCCTGACTCTCAACACGCAGGCGCGAGGGCGCGTGCCCTGCGCTACCACCTCTGATTGGCTGCCTCGCCTGAGAGCACCGCCCAATGGGAGGCGTGGATAGTGAAGGGTCCCACACTCCTGGAGTGGAGGGTCTGTGTCAAGAGCGGCGGGGGCTGCTTGGAGGTAAGAGAGATGGGTGAGGGCGCCGCAGGGCGGGCGGGGAGGAGAGCGCTGGGTGTAGGGAGAGAGTGGAGGAAGAGGGAAGGGTCCGCTAAGGGGCAGAGAGCCTTGGGGCCTGCGCTTGGGGCTGGAGCAGCGCGGGATGATCGACAGCTCCTTCCTGTGTGCCCTAGAGGCGTCGGTGGAGCCCCTGCTGTGTGCTGGACTCAGCCTGAGCTCGCTTGCACACCCCCACCCCTGCAGGGGGCTCTCACGCTGCAGAACAGAGGAATCTAGTAGGGAAAAAAAAAGCAGTGTAGCGGGAAAGTTGAACTTTCAGGCCCCTGGTGGAGGTGCTTAGATAGATCTACTTTCTGTATWCAGAGGTATTAGCTGAATTCCACCTACTCCCTGACACGGGGTAGGGTTGGGGCGGGGGGCGGGGAGCAACGCAGGTGGAAAAGTGTCCATTTCGGGATATCTGTGCTACTTTCTAGAAAGACTGTTACTGGGATTGTGTGCATGGTAAAGAGTTTTGGGAGGATTGTGTTGGATGAGATCCTTGAACACATGGTGAATGGGATGCAC
>BDUI01005986.1:53160-64112 GCA_002335545.1 Apodemus speciosus
CCAAGGGCTAGGATTAAAGGTGTGTGCTATCACACCTGGCTCCTCTTTTAATAGGGCTGTGACAGATCAGTGCTGTCTTTGGCCTCTGGTCAAGTGACTGCTTGTCAAAACAATGTAGGAGGCAAGCGAGATGGCTCAGTGGGTAGACGTGTCACGTGTCCCACATGCGTCCAGAAACACCTCCGAAGAGGCCACCCTGCTCCTATGTATAGCAGGTGGGTAACCTGCTCTCCAGAGCAGCCTGCACTTCATTTCAGAGCGAGACAGGGTTGTTGCAGTTAACCAGATGTTGGCGTAACAGATTTTCTGAGACTGGAAAATTTATAAAGAAAAAGGTTTACTTGAGTCCTAAGACCGGAAGCTGGCCGCAGGACTGGGCAGCCACCTGTGGCCGAGCCGTGACTCTGGAAGAGGGTGGCGGCAGTGGCGGCGGTGAGCAGACACCTGCAGAAGGGATGGAACCAAGAAACAGACTTGCTGACAATGGCCGGCTTTCCGGAAAGCAAGTCCAGTGCAGGGAGAGGCAGTCATCTCTTTTTTGACCACTCACCCCTGTCTTAAGGGCCCACCTTCTAATACCGCCACGGCAACAACGACATTTCAGCATGAGGCCTTGTGCAGAAGGGCGTGAGTTTGATCCCCAGGACCCCAGATCCCTAGAAAGCGCAGGGTTTAGAGGCTCACACTTGTAAGCCCAGTGTTGGGGGGACAGAGATAGGCAGACCATGGGGCCCACTGACTAGGCAGCTTGGCTTATAAGGCCTGGCACTTGAACTAAACCTCTGGCCTTAACACACACACACACACACACACACACACACACACACACACACACACACACACACACAGACTTATAGCATGACTTTCACAAAGTCAAGCCACAAGCCACATTAGAAGATATAAACTCCCAGCCACCTCAATGAACAACTCCAGTCTGGGTGACCTGATGATTCCTGCAATTCCCTGGCCTGATCCAAATTCTTCTCCTAAACACTAGGATAGATCTTTCATGGTTGTCTATTCACCAACTCTTTTCCATAGAACCTAGCATGGGACCCAGGTAACAGAAGGCCATCCAACCTGGGGGCAGTGATGGTCACCCTGGGGCAGCTGTAAGTCACCGTAAGAACTGGGAGCTTCCCCATCTTGATCTCTCTGTGTCTCAGCATGACCAGGAAGAAACACAGCAGTACAGGGACCTGAAGACTTGGGTGTGGCCTTAGCCAGAGCTCTAGAATACTGTGTGTCAGAGCCATATTAAAATGGGCTAACCTCTGGGACCTGCTTGGATCTTTTGTGATTGCTATAATAAGCTCTATGAACTTGGTCATTTTAAACCATGGAAGTCCATCTTCTCTAAGTTTTAGAGGCCACAAAGCCAAAATCGGTGTCACTGGGCTGAGACCACGGTGGCTTTGCAAAGCTAAGCTCCCTCCAGGTGACAGTTCATTCCTTCCACATCCAGGTGGCTGCAGGTGACCCTTGGTTTGTGGCCTTGTCACTTCATCTTCAGCACCAGCACCTTCAGATCTCTCCATCTCTCTCCACATCAGCTCCTCTGCTGGTGTCTGCTTATCCAGCCTCCCTCTGTCTGCATACCTGTGGCCACTTTAGCTTCACACTCACCCTGATAATCCTGGATTGTCCTGCCTCCAGGCCCTCCTCTTAATTATATCTGTAACAGGCCTCTCTCCAGATGATGCCACATTTACAGGCTGTGGGGGTAGAATGTGGCCTCTTTGGTCCTCAAGCAGAGCAAGCTGTTGCTGTGTCTCTTCTCTGACTGTAGCTGTACTTGCCTGCATAGCTCAGAAAATAATTATGCTGGAATTAGTTTCAATGTGTATTGACTAGCCATCCAGCTGTTTTGCTCATGGCTGTCTCTTTTAGCAATTACCACTGCAGCCAATCTTTTTTTTTTTTAAGTATTACATTTATTTATTTATTTTTCTGTGTATGCGTGTACTGTGTATGTATGCCACAGTACAGGTGTGAAGGTTTAAGGACAGCTTGCAGGGGTCAGAGCTCTCCTTCTACCATGGGTCCCAAGGACTGAACTCAGCTCCTAAAGCTTGGCAGTAAGCACCTTTACTTGCTGAGCCATCTCACTGGCTCTATCTCAAGCTGTCTTAAGGAAAGGCAGAGTATGTGCTCCTTTCTTGCACACATTCCGTCACTCGCTCCTGCCTGGGGAAGTCAGGGCTATGAGAATCCCCTGTAGAAGTGAGACAAGGGGAGGAGGGAAGGGGAGGAGTTAAGTGTCTAGTCCCCAGCCCACAAGAGCTGTGGGATGCCCCCTCCATGTACCTGACAGAGCTCTGTCATCACCCACCTACACCATTGCCCCGGCATGCATAGGGGCTCTCTGAAATGACTTACAAAGTTTGGTCCCTTTTGAACTTTGAAGAAGTCTGTTATCCGATCCAACAAGTTGCAGACATAGCCCAGAAAGGGCTTTTCTAGCAAACTGAAAATCTAATTACAAGAGTCAGGAATGCAGGTCCTTTAGGGCTGTATCTGTGTGTGACCTCCACCATTACTCAAGACATAGGTAGGGGGTCGGGTGCAACCTGGACTCAGCTTGTCTGGTGGCCAGCACTACCAGTGGCTTTTATTATTCTCTGTCTCTGAGATGTTGAGGACTTTGCATATCAGTGTAGGTTGGGCCTCGTAATTAAACTATCCGTTCATCTGTGTGTGCGTGTGCATGCACGTGCGAGTGCCTGTGTGTTCCACCACCCTCACACTGCTTCTCTGGGAGACCTGTATTTCCCTTTGGTCCCGACTTTAATTTCAGACCCAGAGGTGCATATGACTTAAATACTATGTTTGTGCAAGAGAGGCCTGCCGTGGAAGCCGTCTACAGTGAATCCCTTGTGTGCGAGGATTTCCAAAAGTCCAGAGGTGGGAAGGAGGCTTGGCCCCTGGAGAACATTCCTGTGGAGGGAATGGAATTTAAAAACAAGTCCACCAGCAGGCCTTGAGGTTAAAGGGCAGGAAGCTGGTCTGAGCACATCTTAGTCCTCTGGGTCTAAGGGCAGTTGGGAATGCTGTGTGTTTGCCCAGCTGAGGCCAAGAATGGGTGTGGCATGTGGCAGGAGGAGGTGGTTTGGGCAGAGGCACTGGCCATGGTCAGGGGAGCTTCATACACCACACTGAGAGCTGGATGTGAATTCTCAAGGCCAGAGAGGTGCCACTTCCCTCTGCTGTTTTTCTTCCAAAATATTTTTTTGGCTATGACAATGGGATGGATAACGAGAGCATCAGCTCTTGGCAGTCGGGAGAAAAGACTCTCTCTCTCTCTCTCTCTCTCTCTCTCTCTCTCTCTCTGTGTGTGTGTGTGTGTGTGTGTGTCTGTGTGTGTCTGTGTCTGTGTGTGTCCACCTGTGCATGTGTGCATACATATATGTATGTACACTTTTTCTAGAAGCCAGAGGATACCTCAAATATTATTCTTCCGGTTCTGTCCACTTTCACTTTGAGACAGGCGCTCTCACTGGCCTGGAGCTAGGGGGCCAGAGAGCTGCAGTGATCTGCCTGTCTCTGCCTCTGTCTGCCCATCCGCAGCCCTGGGATCACAGGCCCTCACCGCCACACCTTGCTTTTTATTTGTGGGTTCAGGGCAAGCACTCTTGGTTGAGTGTGCTCCCTAGCCCACCCACTGTGCTCCACAGTCAGCACTTCCTTCACCTGTTGATCTGTTGATGGATGCTTAGCTGACTTCTTATCTCGGTGGTTGCTGCAATAAACAGCACAGAGGTCTCTTTCATATACAGATTCCATTTCCTGCGGTTGTCCACCCACAGGTGGTCTCTGTGCCTCAGATCTCAGCTCTCTGTTACCTTTCCGAGTCATTTTTTACCCTCTCGTCCGTCTTTGATCTTTTTGTTAGCAGCCATCCTAACAGGTGTGGGACAATCTTTCCTCATGGTTTTAGGGATGCTGAGCATTTTTGAATTACACTTAGTTACATAAGTGTGTAGAGGTCAGAGGACAACTTTCAGTCAGTTCTTTCTACACACTATGTGGGTCACAAAGACCAAACGGGTCACCCAGCTTGGTTACAAGTGCCTTTACCAATGAGCAGTCTTGCTTGCCTGTGTTTGTTGGTTGTTGTTGTTGTTKTTKTTTTTTTTTTTAARATACATCCATTGGACATTTGTTTGCCTCCTTTTGAGCAATGTTTATTCAGATTCTTTGGCATTTTTAAAATGTGCATTGGTGTTTTGTCTGCATGAATGTCCATGTGACAGTGTCGGATCCCCTGGTACAGAAGTTACAGATAGTTGTGAGTTGCCATGTGGGTACTAGGAATTAAACCCAAGTTCCTCTGGAAGAGCGGCCACTTAACCACTGAGCCACCTCTACAGCACCCCTTTGGCCATTTTTAACTGATTATTTGTTTTCTTACAATTGAGTTACTTAAGCTCCTTATGCATTTTGGGTATTAACTCCTTTTCACACATGCAATACCAGTCTGTGGGCTCTGCCCCTGCCCCTTTGGTTGCTTCCCTGCTGTGTAGAACCTTTGAATCTGGGAAAATCCCTTGTTTGCTTTTGCTCCCTGGGTCTTTATTCCCTGTTCTAAAATCCACTGCAAGGCCAGTGTGTGACGGGGTGCATTTTCCTAGTGGGTTTACATCTTCTTAACCAGCCTTAAATGCTTGTGTGAATTGTGACATAGAGACTTATGCTYGCTCTTTCCTGTGTGACTGTCCTTTAGGGAAAGGCTGTTCTTTCTCATAATTGTTTGGGGCACCTTTCATGAAAAGCAACTGATTTTCTTTTTTAAAAGCATGGGTTTGTTTCTGGGCATTCTGTTCATTGGTCCCTGTACCGGTTATTGTGACGGTACCACATTGTTCTGATAACTGTAGCTTTGTAGTGTACTTTGAGCTGAGTTACAGCGATGCTTGTAGCAGCTTTGTTCTTTGTAATCAAAACTGCTTTGGGTGGAGTCCTTGTAGTTCTAGATGAATCTTAGGACTCCTTTTTTCTATTTTTGTAAAAATTGTCATTATAATTTTGAAAGGGACAACACTGACTGTAGAATTGGGTAGTGTGGATATTTTAAGGATATTTATTCTTCCAATCCATGAACATGGGGTATCTTCATTTATTTGTTTTTTTTTTTCCTTCTTCAATTTTATTTACCAATGTCTTACAGTTTTCAATGTATAGAACTTTTACCTCTTTGGTTAAGTGTATTCCTAAGTATCATTCTCATTTTATAGATTTTTATTTATGAGCGTTTTGCCTGCATGTATCCATGTACACCGCATGCGTGCTTGATGATCACGGCAGCCAGAAGAGAGACCCCTAGAACAAGATGGTGCCTGGGTGTGGCAAGGGTGAATGGCATTTGGGGATTTGCATAGAGATGGGGCATATGCTGTAGGTCATAGCAGGACTGTGCATAAGGGAAGATATGTGGGAAGTTTTCCAACAAGAGGAACCATGGGTCAGGAATGAGCACTGGCTGAGAGGTCAGAGAGCTCAGGCTAGTCGAGAGCTCAGGCTAGTCCGTCTATCCTGATGTAGGACACCAAGAGCTGCAGGTGTCTACGGGAGAACTTTTGGGTAGAATGCAAAAAGGCTGTTCTTCCATGACTCACTGGTCACTAGTGCAAAGTCACACTCCTTTTAAAAGTTTTTAATTATATGTATTTGGGTTTCTGGCTGCATGGACATTTGTACACAGCATGTGTGCCTCATGCCAGCAAAGGACAGGAGGGGGCATCAAATCCTCTGGAACTGGAGTTACAGATGTCTGTGAGCCTTTCTGTGGATGCCAGGAATCTAACTTACGTCCTTTGGGAGAAGAGCCAGTGCTCTCAGTCACTGAGCCGTCTCAGCAGTCTCAAAGCCAAACTCTTTGGATCTCAATTCCTCATCAGCAAAATATGGTGAACCCCATGTCAAGGGGTTCACTAGTCTTTTATCCAGCACTTGGGAGGCAGAGGCAGGTGGATTTCTGAGTGGAGGCCAGACTGATCTACAGGACAGCCAAGGCTACACAGAGAAACCATGTCTTGAAAAAAAAAAAAAAAGCAAAAGAAAAAAAGAGGTTCTTTTCTGCAGATGGCTCTGCAGGTAAAAGCGATGTTGAGTTTGACCCCTAAGGTCCCACATGGTGGAAGGAGAGAACTAGCTTGGTAAGTTGTCCTTGGTCATGGATTAGTTGCTTTTCTATTGCTGTTGTGATAAAACACCACAACCAGAAGCAACGTATGCCAGAAAGAGTTTATTGTATCTTACTGTTCCAGGGGATCAGAGTCCATCTTGGTGGGGAAATGTGGCAATCAGTGGCAGGCAAGGCGGCTGGAGCAGGAGGCTGAGAGAGCACAGCTTTAACTTCAAGGCTGCAGCAGAAGGGCAAGAACTGAACTCGAGATGAGAATGTGAATTTTTCAATTCCATCTCTAGTGATGCGTTTCCTCCAGCAAGGCCATGCCTCAGAAGCCTTTCCAAACAGCTTCACTAACTGGGGACCAAGGGTTTCAAATGCTGAAACCTAGGGGAAGAAGTCTCATTGTCACCACAGGCCTCAGTACGTGCTCCACAGCATCCATGCAAGCCTTCCTTACAAAAGGAAATAAATCAGCTTTAAAAAAGAAAAAGAGATTCTTCAGTGGACATAAGCTGTATGTGGAGGAGTGAAGGGGGGTATGTGTGTGTATCTTTCGTTTGCAGAAGAGCTGACAGCACCACCCGAGGAGGAGGAAAGTGATATCAGACACGCCCACAATCGGAGATCTTCAGGTAAAAGTGCTCTTTAAATATGTTAGGGGTGAGTCTTGGCTCATCCAACCAGTTCCTTGAAGGCAGAGATATGGGCCACAGGGTGCCCACACGTCTCTTGCCGGTTGTCTCAGGGTTCCAGGTAGGCCTCATACACCTGTACCTCTAGGCAGTTCAGAACATCTGCATTCCCTAGAGACATTGCCCCAGGCCAACCCAGGCCAGCCCAGGCATATTCTTCCTGCTAGAGCCTAGGGCCTCCAGATCCTGTCTCTCCTGAAAACTTCTGCTCAGCCTTTTGAGCCCCAAGAGTGAGTAGCACTGATAACTCCCACAAATAAGATACCACAGGTAAACGATGCGGCACACACACTCACAGCCTGTTGGCCATCTGTCTGAGCTAAAGGCCATTTGCATATTCCTTTCTCTTTCCCCCATGGACCTTTATGAGTAGGGACTATGAGAATGGCCCAAGTGCAGGCCATCCTTGATTCCCAGAGAAAACTACTGAAGTCATAATGTGACATCAGCAAGACTGCAGTTCCCATTTGGGATATCAGGCTCTTCACAGGATCAAGTGTGTGGAGGGGCAGGTCTATAGGAGGGCACAATGCTTGCTCTGTTCCCTGTGAGGTGCCCCACTTCAGGGCAAGGCATGCCTTATGTAAAATGCCTCTAGGTCCTTCCTCATCCGAGGATGATGAACATGAACAAGAAGATGGTGCAGGTCTTGCTGGGCAACATACAGGGTGTAAAGAAATGTCTATGTTGGCAGCATGCTGATACACAGGCCTTTGGCCAGGCCCTCTGTAGAAATGTCTACAGAGACTACATAGAACAAGCCTGGCTTTATTAAGTCTGTCTTGTAGATGAGCAACAGGACCTGAAAGTTTGCCACCTTTCCGGAACACAGGCTGCTACTCTGTCTCCTCCCTCTAAGGTGAAGGCCACCCTAGCATGTGGGGTGATGTTTGCCTTGGCACTCAGCAGATGGTCTTGCACCTACCTGCACAGTCCAGTCCAACTGTAGATTACCCTCCCACACATCCCACCTGAAGGTCCAGCCAAGATCCACTTCCCTCTCTGCCGCTCGGTTGGGCCCAATCCCTGCTCAGGGATTGTTTCAGGCTGGCTCTAAAACAGCAGGTTGGCCTTTGAGCCTGGCTGTGGGCTCTGGGAAGCAGGCTCTGTGCCTGTCTGTGTGCTCTGGGAGGCTTCTGCTGAGGCCAGGGCAGAGGCCATGCACTCAATGTACCAGAAGCCGCCACAGCCTGTGTCCAGGACATGGTTGAAATGGCCAGAGGAATCTAGAAGCAGTTCTCTGATCCCAGAGAAGAGGCTGGTGGGTTAAGGAAAAAGACAAACCCTGTGCGAGAGTTTAGGAAGGCTGCCAAGCCCCAGGGCCTGGCTGATGGTGGCTGCCAGGGCACCCCCACACAGGCTGATGGAGCCAAACTGACAGCAGGAGAGGCCTACCCTCCCAGATGCAGGAGAATGAAGGTACTGACTCACCGGTCCAGCTGGATGCTATCGTTGCCGAGGGATGGAAGGCAGGAAGGTGATCCCAGCCAGGTCCCATGGCTTCAGGATGCCCCAGAGTAGCCAGGCTCTTTGAATTGGCTAAGGTAGGTTTGGTGTGCGCTCCCCCCCCCCCATTTTACAGAGTAGAGGTGAGCTAAGTGCCTGCTCTGGGGGAGTAGAATCCAGTATACAGCCCTACGGATAGGCAGGGTGTTCAATTTGAGATCAGAGCCCTGGATTTGTAAAAAGACAAGCATGGGGTCTGTCTTAGTCAGGGTTTCTATTCCTGCACAAACGTCATGACCAAGAAGCAAGCTGGGGTGGAAAGGGTTTATTCAGCTTACATTGTGGAAACATTGCTGTTCATCACCAAAGGAAGTCAGGACTGGAACTCAAGCAGGTCAGGAAGCAGGAGCTGATGCAGAGGCCATGGAGGGATGTTTCTTACTGGCTTGCTTCCCCTGGCTTGCTCAGCCTGCTTTCTTATAGAACCCAAGACTACCAGCCCAGGGATAGCACCACCCACAAGAGGCCCTCCCCCCTTGATCGCTAGTTGAGAAAATGCCCCACAGCTGGATCTCATGGAGGCATTTCTCAACTGAAGCTCCTTTCTCTGTGATAACTCCAGCCTGTGTCAAGTTGATACACAAAACCAGTCAGTACAGGGTCTAACCTGAGGCAAACAGGGCTATCATCTCCTTAGCCCTCACCTTCATTCTCTGCTATGTGGGGTCAAAGTAAGGGGGTATAGGAAAGCTCTTAGTACAGTGTCAGGCAYATATATGGTTCCCTGCACACRAGTCAAGGTGCCCGCTCCACACCTTCCCTGTGCCCCTCCAGGAGAGCAAAGCAGTATGGCCCCACCTTGCAACCTAGCCATTCCTCTCTTGATCAGTTGATCCTTGCTATGAGCCCTCCAGGAAGACCAGCACTTACCCCATCACTCTGCAGGGTTCGGGAGCCCAGGGAGGAGCTAGAGTCACCTCCTGACCTGGCCTCAGACTGTGGGCAAAGGGAGGCATGATCATGAAGGTAAGGCTGGCCTCAAGAGCTCTGGGCCACCTGCCCTACTGTTGTGCAATTGGAGAAGCAGCCAACCCTGTGGCCATCTCAGCAGAGACAAGTAGCAACAAGGAACCCACTGCTCACACTGCCCACATTCCGGGATGCCTGAGTCTGGCTCAGAGATGTAACAAGATACCATTCCGGGCTCTCTCTGGTTGGGGTGCTGGCAAAACAAATCTCCCGAGCCTTTCGATTTATACAGCGTGCCTGACCTTCTAGCACCTTCTATCATAGGGTGCGTTCCAAGCTCTCTTTTGAGGATGCTCTACTGAGTCCTGAGCAGACAGGAGAAAGTGGTCCTTTAGACACATGGAGTCACATAGCTACTTCCTCATTGGCTAATCAAAGCAGAACCTTCATGTATAAGTAGAATCTGCAGAGAATTTGGACTGAGACTCACAGTTTGTAATTCTTTAATTTGGATGTAGAACAGGTCATTTGCATATCCATGTTCAGGCAGGTGGAGCCTCATTGGCACGTGAGCTTGTGGCCTTGTGAGGTGGGACACTGAATTCACASAGCCTGCTTCCCAGGTCACAGGGCCAGGACAGTTTTCCTTTGTGATGCCTGTTAGAGGCTGGCTGTGGGAGGCAGGCTTCTAGAGACCCACAGACGGAGGAGCCTATGCCCTTGTTCACAGAGCTAGCTGATCAGTCCTGGACAAGTTCCACGATGAGGGAGAATACACCACACCCAATTAATGCCCAGGGAGCCCTTGGGAACAGTCCACTGAACAAGCTACAGATCTGAAATTGAGGAAGAAAACCTGTAGTCGAACGCATTTATGCCCCCTCCCCATACACACCACGCTCAGGGAAAGGGGAGCCTAGAGCCCTTTCTACTTGTAAAGTGATGACAGGTCTTTGTGGGTCTGGAACAATCTCCAGTGTCATTGGTGCAGCTGTGGAGACAACCCAAGGCTTTTCTTAGAGAGGCCAGGAAAGGGATCAAAGTCTCCCAGGACTTCTGATTTTCATTATCTTTCAATTTCCTATGACACATCATTACATAAATGTAATCCTTCCTGGTTGTTCCCTTTCCCTGCCAAATTTTCACTGTATGCGACATGTTTAAGGGGAACAGGGTTATTGGCAGAGGTAGGAGCATGGGCGAGGTCCCTGAGGCTGGGGCAGCAGGGAGCAAATGAAATGAGTTTCACTCAAGGGGTTAAGAATGGGGGAAACTCAGGGGATTCCCAGTTTTAAATTTGTATTTTGGGTGTAGAATAGGTCATCTGGGCCACTGACGTACTGCTGTGTTTAGGCAGGCAAGGCCTGGTCCCCACATGACCAAGGAGGCCTCTGAAATCTTGAGGCTCCAGGATGTGAGCATAGCCTGTTGGGTAGGGGGTTGGGACTGTGAACCCACAGGTCCTGCTTCCCAAGTCCTTCCTAAGTCATAGTGCTGGACAGTGTTCCTTGTGTGGTGCCTACCAGAGGCTGGCCATCGGAGGGAGGCTCCCAGGGTCCTCACAGAAGGAGGAGCCCATGTCCTTGCTCACAGAACAGCCTTAGACAACTCTTCTGCCTACATTTCTGGGTCACTGTAGATAGATGCCTAGGTGAGCTAGCTAGACTGAGCATGACTGATAGTCATATGCAGACCTGATATGTGTCACACTGACC
>BDUI01005987.1:9293-20790 GCA_002335545.1 Apodemus speciosus
AGAAGGAGAAGAAGGAGAAGAAGAAAAGAAAACATCCTCCTGTAGAACCTTTGCTCAGTAATATTAGAATTATTTTTGCAAGATATGGGAGCTGGCAAACACCATTTCAGTTTTTGCTTCCCAGAGGAAAAGTCTGCTCAAAACAGCAGTTCCTATGAGGTGTTGCACCAAGTCTGATGGGGAAGTCCAGCCCAGTTCAGCTACCCCAGGAAAGAACAACTTCCCACAGATACAGCTGGAGAAATTGAGAACTTGAAGCATCTCTATTTTCTTTTTCTGGGTCATTTTTGTGTGTCCTCAAAGCTGGTTTTCTCCCATAACACAAAAGCATATACCGACTGAGCAATCATTGCAGGGGAAAGCCTTCCCCCTCCCTTACAGTTGCAAATCTTTCCCCAAACACTGGCGTGAAAATTACTACAATAACTAGAGTCAAACTCATAGCCTCCAGGGAGGGATTCATCAACACTCTGAAAAGTGGTTTACAAATGTCATGTTATTATTTCTTAAAATAGGTTAGGCAGGTGTTTATCCACGCTTTTTTATAGGCCAAAATAATTTCACATTCTCCACTCCGTGTCATGTAGACTGGAGATATTTGCAGGCTGTCGCAAAAAGAGAAAATGAATGCACAGGAGTGCATAGAATATTACAGCTTCAGGGGCCTCAGAGCTCAGCTCATTGAGCCATCTCACAGTGCCGAGGCCAGGCAAGTTGAAGCCACTTCCCTCAAGTCACAACCTGGACACTTTAATAGACGAGGTTGGCCTGAAACCCAAGTCAGGCTACTCTCAATTCAAGATGAATTTTATAACGCCCCAGGGGAAGCAATGTTAATTCATGACAGCAAAAGACTACAGTGCTATACAAATACCTGGAGTGCTCATACCAAGTCAGAGATACTGGGATCTTTTTAAAATTCAAGGATAAATATTATTACATAAAGAACATACATTTTAAAGGTAGAAAAATATAGAAAGGAAACACAATGGTTAGAAAAGAAGCTTGAGATATCTGTCTTCCTAGCCTTGTACCATCATTTATTGAACCATGTCCCTACACTTAAATGTGTGTATAAACTGATTCTCTTATATGTAGGGACCACACTACAAACATCACTTTCTAGCCAGCTTTGGGCTATAGCTCAATCATGTTTCCAAGTATATAGATCTGTATTGACTCTGTATTCTCTCTCTCTCTCTCTCTCTCTCTCTCTCTCTCTCTCTCTCTCTCTCTCTCTCTGTCTGTCTCTCTCTCTGTGTGTGTGGTGTGTGTGTGTGTGTGTGTGTGTGTGTGTGTGTGTATTTTATTAGCATTCCATGGCATGGCATGGCTCCTCAACATCTTCTAATTGAGTTCCCAACATGAAACTTCTATACTGTCTGTTTTTTTCTCTTCTACATGCAACAGAAAGGCAATGTGCTAACGAAAAGCAATAGTATCCTTCCAAGCTGTTCTTCCTTACAGCTGGTCAGCACAGGCTCTGTGAACTTCCTTAGCTGTTTCCTCAGCTAGCAAGCATGCTTTTTTCCAAGGGTCACTTGGTGTCTTAGGGAACAGACTGTGTAGGGTATCCTCAAAACATACTAGTTATTTAGTTATGATATTTCCTTAATATTATATTAATACTGTAATTAACAGTCATTGTGTGCATGTGGCATGCATGCATGTGGGTATGCAAGTTTGCACAAGTATAGGAGTACATATATTTGTGCAGGTGAGTATATATGTGTGGGCCCATAAATTGGCTCTGAGTGTCTTCTCCAATTGGCTGTCTACTTTATTTACTGAGGAAGGGACCATTACCTAACCTGGAACTTGCTGATGCCAGCTAGTCTAGCTAGCCAAATTGCCCTTAGGGGCAGTCCCCAGTCTCCACCATGTGAATGTGAAGAATTAAGGTAGCCACCATGTCTGCCCTGATTTTATGTTTCCTGCGGCTTTCATAGTAAGTTCTTTATCCACTAAACYRTCTTCCTCACCCTTCCAGAACTCTATACCTAAGACTTTGTGTCCGTCCTTGCTTCCCAAGAGAACCAGTCTTAGAATTTCTAAGTAGAAAATATGTGTAGGTAGTTTTCACACTTATCACCAAACTCCCCCTTGAAAGATTATGCCAAGTTATCTTCTCATGAAGAGTCCAGGAGTGTGAGTATTAAACAAGACATGCCACCACTTTATCACTGTCTGGAAAGTTGATCTGTCCCCACACATGTCTTATGGGCATTTGAATTTCTTCCTCTTTATATTTATTTTTGACTCTTGTTTTCCCACAACTTGACGTCTCTAGAATTGATAATGAACTTCATTTCTAGCTTCTGTGCGTCAAGGAACAAGAGTCCTCTCAACTATAAGTATCATGAGGTTGGAGACTTGGGCTCTTTTCCCTCTCCTCATTACTCCTCAGAATGCCTGCTTGTCAAGTGCAACCAGTAGACATTGACATAATTGCTGATCAAGTGAATGGATGGATGGATGGATGGATGGATGGATGATTGATTGTACATAACAGCTTCAATAATGGATTCCTAGCTGAGCCCCGAGACAGCTATCCTGACACAAGCTAGAGGCTTCCACAGTCTTCCCTTTATTTTAAGTAAAGAAAAGACACCTACACTGGGGCCCCAGCTCTGGTGGAACTCTTATTACCAAAACCTCCTTTCTGCCAATATGTTTTTTCATCATGAAACCAAACGCACAAGTAAAGTACTTACGTCACCTTTCATCGGAGAAGGGGAGCCCGAGCAAGCATCAAACAGATGATGCGATTTTAAAATTGCAATCCTATGTCATATACACAAGACAAGTAAATGTGGCTCTGGGGGAAAGCAGATGTATTAGCAATGGAGAGAGAGGAACAGCACATGGGCTGCTGATCCTACCCTTCAAGAACTGGATACTTGTCAGGCCTTTCAGATGATTTAGGAGCCTGGCAGGTAAGTGATGGTGGGTACGGAGCAGGCAGGGGTCCAGACCTTTCTCTAAAAGTGATGCTTACCCCTTGGCACTACAGACCCCAAGAACATGGGTTAGAGTGTGACTTGCAATCTGATTGGAATGTCAGTTCAGTCTTTAAACATTGGCTAGACATCAAGTCAAATAAAAGGTTAGATCCGGCCCACAGAGAGAGTCTGCAACCAGGAAGCTAAACACTCATAGAAAATAAAGGAACAAAGATGCAAATGAGGTCAGGTGTGATGTTCCAGGGATGCTGAGACAAGAGAGGTTTCTGCTTGTGGAGTGATACAGAGGTAAGACACCAACCCCACTTTCTAGGGCAATGTTGAGATATACTGAAAGGATCCTGCATACCCTGAATTAACCCCCCCCCCTTTAAAACCCTCTGATCATGAAAGCATTGTTGTACAGGGTACAAGTGTGGGAGGCAGCCGGCACGTGCAGCATTTTAAGTAGATGTGTATTCCAGTGTGAGTGGCTGTATAATCCAGAGGTGGGTCCAGTAAGACATTAGAGAATGACACTTTGGGGAAGAGGGCAGGCTCACATCTCAGTCAAGTGGGCCCTTCACAGACCTGCAGGCAATATTCATTTTCCATACTTTTGCCCCCCCTCAATCACTCACTGTACCACCAAACTTGGAACCCCCAAACAGGTACAATGAGAACCCACAAAACTCAGAAGCTGTGTAGCCTTACACTGCAAAATCTGTGCTGGCAGACGCCCATGCTGCCATCTTCCCAGCACTGTCTAACCTCTTTCTCTTCAAACAGCAATTCGTGCATGGTGTGCTATTTTTTTTTTTCCTGTTTGGAAATGCTCCAGCTGAACACTTGCCTGGTTGCTATGGCAACTATCAGGTAGCACCGTCTTTTTGCCTGGAGCTCAGACTGCCAGCAAGAAAGCCAATACACTAGTATATTGTTTCTTCCTGGACTAATCTTTTAAACTGTAGCCTATAGTGTTCCCATAATATATTCGATCAGAAGCTTGAGTGGTTTATTGAATTTAATGCGCCATGGCTCTCCTTGGACCAAGCAATGCATTCAGTAGCAGGCCTTTATTCTGAGTTTTCTCCTTTGCAATGAAAAGTGTGAGACTTGCTTTAGTGTTCGTTTTGTGATTTCTACAATTCCAAGAAAGAAAATGGATTTGTACACACAAACACTCTCTGTCTTTTTAATCTCACACTCGCTGAAGAATTATTTATCTTATTTAGACAGGACCCAGGTGGGCCATTTGCCAAACATCTGATGCTGAGATAGTATATACATCAGCAGGAGAGAGTTAATTCACTGCTGTGGCTAGTGAGCACAGCCAGAAAGCAAAAAGTACAGGCTAGTGGCTTCAAGCAAAGCAGTGGCTGTTATACAAACTCTTCAAACTGCCTTCTCCACCTATGTCCTGATGGAGGAGATGTGCCTCTCAGTCTCCAAGAGAGTCTAGAAGTGTATTTCATGCAGAAGGGTAGCAACACAGGGCACCATGAATGACAGGCAGGTTTGGGGTCAATAAAGACCAGAGAAGAAGGAGAACTTACCGGAGGCTGTTGTCTGGATGTGCTAAGATCTTCACACGATTGAGAGGCAAGAGGGCGGGTCCTGGGGCTTTGTCCCTCTGTAGCTGTGTTGCTTCCAGCATGGAGCCACTTGAGGCAGGACTGAACAAGGTAGGTAATGGCTAGATACGCAACACAACCTTAATGGTATTTTGCCCCTAATAATTTATTGATATATACAACTATTAGAGAATTATAAAATATTTAAGATCAGGGCTTTCTTTGAATGGATGTTAGCTAGGTACCTCATCTGTTTTGACTTTGAAAATCAGAAAGTACAGGCACACATACTCTGATCAATTGTCCAGGCAGGACCTCTCTGATAATACACTTCTCAGTCTTTTACTTATTAATAGTTTTGTAAGCACCCATGAATCCATCATTTTCTCTTTATAGTTCTACAAGTTTTAATGTTAAGAAATGTACACAGATGAAGGAAATGGGTCATTCCTTTCAACTAGCTTCTAATTTGGCAGAGAATGCTGCTATTTGCCCTAAAGATAGGCCTATGCTTTTTTTCTATATCCCCCCAAACCTTATTTAGAAAGAGGATCTTGTAGGGTGAGAAAATTAAGGAACCTATTCCAGAAAAGCTGAATGTACACTAAATACTATCCTAAGCATCCTTCTGAAAGGCAGAGGGTGGTATGACCCACAAAGCCAGGAGAAGACTATATGAAGATAGAGAAAATGGTCCAGCCTCATTCAAGATATGTCAAGGAATTGTATCAGAAGTGAGCAGCCACAGGAAATTTCTCATTGCCCCAAACAAGATGCCACCCTGTTGCATCATGACTTCAGGCTTCTCGCTTCCTGCCGGGAGAGAGGGAATTCCTCTCATTTAAAAGTATCAGGGTGCTACTTATCCAGTGCAGTCCCAGGGGTTTAACACATGGGCTGATCTGACATGACTGGTCCCGTGACATGAATGATAGGAGTAGTTGCTAGGGCAGCCTCAGTAGTAACTCAATACCTCTTTGCCAAGCGTTTTACAGGTATTTTTTAATTTTCTAAATGATACTATCAAGCATTTACTGTAACTACGACCATCTTATAAGTGGGGTAACTGAGAATTGATGTGTTAGAAAGTCCTGTAGTCCTGCAGTCAGCATAGTAAAGAGCTAAGTACCTAAAGATCCCAGTCTACTTTTTAATCCTATTTCTGATGGGGAGCAATGAGAGAGGGAGAGGGAGAGACAGAGACAGAGACACAGAGACAGACAGAGAGAGACAGAGACAGAAAGAGACAGAGAGAGAAAGAAACAGAGAGACAGGGAGACAGAGAGAGACAGAGACAGAGAGGCAGAGGCAGAGGCAGAGAAAGACCATCCATGTATGCTAAATTAAAATTTTTCATTCTATATTTCTAAATTGAAAATTTAATTGATATTTTTCTATACATGATGTCTTTTATTTCATCTGCTTGATAAGAAAACTACTATGTCTACTGACACAAAATAATCTAAAATAATCCTCAGGAAGCAATAAAGACAGTGGTTTTATAGTGTGTTGCTCTTTGCCTCCTACTGCCAGAGAAGACAGGGGAGGGCAATTCGTATCTCCCAGCCAGACTGTAGAGAACATAGGAGTCCAATCGAGGCTTTGGGCTTGATCCAGTAATGAGAAACTTGTGGGGTAACATAAGTAAATGGTTATGCTAGGACCTATGAGAGAGTGATGACCCTAGAACTTTTGATGCTTGCATTGGGACAACAACAGGTTACAGGATTTTGAAAAAGAACTAGTCAAGCATAGAACTTGAAGCAGATGGCATAGAGCCCTCATGGGTAGTGCCTAGCAGAGAGAGAGAGAGAGAGAGAGAGAGAGAGAGAGAGAGAGAGAGAGAGAGAGAGAGAGAGATGGAGACAGCGAGGGTTGGGAAAGAAAATGGGCAGCAGCTAACTAAGTGAAGCTCTTACCTTGAGGAATACCTGTTGGGGTGGGATGAAGAAGAAAAGCAATGATATTGGAGTCTAAGAGGAATCAGATTCTCTCCCTAGATTTAAAAGCAAACGAATTAACCTTAGCTCAGTAATTGTCTACAGGGCTCTGGGATATCTCAGGGTCCTTTGCTAGGATCAAAGTCTATTTTTAGAGAAATTAATGCTTTCACAATGCCTGCTGTTTATTTTTTTGCACGCGTCAATACCTCTTTTCAAAGACACATTACTAACATTGAAAGTATTGGAGAGGAGTATTTTCCTTCTCACTCAGGCTCGGTTCTGCCTCCTGGCTGCCCAGCACAGAGGCCGTGCTTCACTGATGTGAGCTGAACACTGAATGGTATCTACTGGCCTCACTCTGCCAGCTCTGTGACCTCAGGGACTATACTTAGGTTTGTTTCCTGATCTGTAAGTGCAGATAACACCCTGTGCTTCCCAGGATGGTGAGCATAAACAGAAATGGCAGGCGCACAGCACATAGCACAAAAGCTGACAGCTTACACATAAGGCATTGTCACATTGTCAAGACCGTGTTTCAGGAAGCTATGTGGTTAGGACAAAAACTAGGARACGGTAAACTTGACTTTCTAGTACATTTCATTGGCTCACTATCTACAAAAGCTATTCAGCATCCCCAAGCCAGTTTCCACTTATAAAATGAACATATTTATATTTATTTTATTAAGGACATTGTGGTGAATAAATGAGTTATCATATGTAAGCCTAACAGCTATGTCCTATACACTTATACATCTGTATATAAACTTGAAAATATTCTTTTCAGTGAAAAATTAAAATTGAAATTGCCAATAAAAATAGCTGGATACATTTGTGGTTTTTTTTTAAATTTTCTAATATTTCAAAATTGACAGCAACTTTTTTTAGATTTTATTTTATTTTTATGCATGTGGGTGTTTTGCCTGCATACATGTTTGTATACCATTTGCATACTTGGTATCAGTGGAGGCCAGAAGAAGGTTTCACATTCTTTGGAACTGGAATTAACATATGGTTGTAAGCTGTCTTGTGGGTCCTGAAAATCAAACCCAGGTCCTTTCAGCCATTGAATCATCTCTGCAGGTCAATACCAACCTTACTTCTTCTATAATCTCCAGAATTCTAAAAGTTAATAGCGATATATCAACATACTTGACATTACTCCTCAGAGTTAAAGGGAAGAAAAAGACAACCCTTATTCCTCTATTTGGAATAACAGAGAACCTTGTAAATGCCCATGCAAGTATCATGACATGAAACTCAGGGATGTTTTCTTCTTCTTTTCTCTCTCACTGATTGCAGTTCTTAGAGGTAGAGACAACTAAAGCTTTGCATGTTCTCTGTCCTAGATGATGTGTGATGGAGTGGGGAGTGGGGAAGAAGATCTGAGAACTCAGAATGCAGAGTTTCAAGTTCACATTGCCTCTCGGTGCCAGTCCACACTATCACGTCTATGTTGTTGAAGACATGAACATGAAAATATAACAATTAGCAATGACACTTCAGGCCCCCAAATCCCATGGGATTTATCCTGATCAAATATGGTTCATATCAAAACTTTCAAAATTAGAAAAGGTTTGAATATACTGGAAACTATTAACATATATACTGGTAAAAAAAAAAAAAACCAAATAAATGAACTTGATACCTGACCATGGCTACAATCAAAGGAGGCGTGCTTGATTCAATGCTCTCGGCTGTTAATAGATATGTTTTCTAATCACAACTTCACTCACATGAAGTTTGTATAGTGGTTGGGTGTTCATAAAACTCTGAGTTTATTAAAACAAGGTCCCTGGGAGGCTGGGCATCAAGGTCCTTGGATGGAGGAGGCAGGTGTGTGGTGGGAATATACAATTTACAAAGAATAAAACCTTTAAGGTGTATAAGTAGGTTTAGCAAAATGTGTAGTAGCCACAGATTGAGAAGGATAGTTTAGACAGTCCAATTTTAGCTAATACCAAGCTCTTCTGGCTTTGCACTCTTTCCGTTTAAGATCTTCATTTCTTCTGCTCTGGTTGGAAATTGAGATGGTCATGCCACAATTCAATAAAAAAGAAAAACTCTTGGGAAATAAGCTTGGAAACTAAACCTACAGAGAAACTTACAGAATCCTGTTGTTTATTTTATCTAGATTGTGTCCAGATAGTGATTGAAGTAGAGTGTTGGTTAGTAGACTCTCATTAGTTTGCTTATTAGGTACACAAGATAGTGAAAGGCTGCAAGAGAATAAACCCAGCAAGGTTACGAGATGATTGGCATCACTAGAATGATGAAATTGTTGGCTAAAGGGGGATTTCAGAAATATTAAGACTTTTAGTTTTTTTAATTCAAGACTTTAGTGAACCTTGAAAGTGTTTGATCTGAAAGGCTCTGGAGGTGGTTCTCATCCTGTCTGACCACCTAGTTCTAGACAAGTCCTCACGCTAGACATTGGTTTCCTAAGTTTTCAAAATGAGGGGATCATATTCATTTGAATAGTTTGGTTCACAAGGGAAGAGAATCTGCCACAAACTGACCTGACTTTTAAAAGAGACTTCATGACTTTCATAGCTGCCTACACACAGTATGCCAACGCCAGGCGTAGTTGAGAAGAGGTCCCCAGGACATCTTTGCTCTCCAACAAGAATGCTCTCCCACTGTGACACGAGGCTTGTCCTTGCATCTCTGGAGTTTTACATCCTGAAAACTTCAAGCACAGTGACAATAATGAAAAGTTTGTATTTCACCATGGTTTAAAAATAAGGCTCCAGAACTGTGTTTCATTGCAGGTTTGGGTTTCAGTCCCATCTCCCAAATACCACATCTTACCACATGATGCTGAACATGAATGTTGTTCTCCTGTGAAACATGAGATGCCATCAGGACAGAGACTGTGAGGGAAGTCTGGATTCTCAAGGAAAACCAAGTATCTGGAAGAAGGGAAATGGCTTGTGGGAACCCCCAACTGGATGTCCAATATAGTATGGAGACTGTTGTCTTCAAGAAATATTCCAACTAGCTAAGAGAATCTCTAGCAAACTTTCTTTTACTAAATGAGAAAATTATTAGCAAAAAGAACTGGTGCTTTTCTCAAGCATCATAACTAAAGCAGAAATAACTTGTAATCTGAAATGAAGCCTCATTTCAAGGGTTCTAATTCCAGCTGTTGCAAGAGACTCAGGAGAAAAGGATTCAACTTTCTGCGATCTCTTCAGGCAGGTATCATAATGAAGACCATTCCTATGTTCCTTCTGGAGATGGTGTTAGGAACTTCTGATAACCTCTGGTAGCCAAAGTAGGGTAGAGGGGTGGAGACTTGACTTGACTCTGAGCATGTCACAACACATCAGTGTTCATAGTCCAGCTGAACTTGCTTTGAGTTCTCAGTTTGGATGTCTGAGAACACACTCATGGTTGCCATAGCAACTGCCTTGAGGTGACTCCTTATAGAGGTGGCAATGAGGATGCTGTGTCTTTTACTTGGTCCTTGAGGTGGAAGGCAGAGGGGCCAGGTTTGAATGATTTCCTTTTTTAAATAGTTTTTCAGATGATAATGTGCAGCCAGCATTAGAAGTCTTTGGCATAGCCCTTTCAAGTTTATTAAGACATGTTTGACTGAGTTCAAATATTTCATTCAATTTCACATACCTCCCTTTCACTGCAGAATGCCCCATAGTCTATTCCTGCTATCTATTTAAAATTACAATATTATTATTACTTTTATTCCCTTGGCAAAGGACTGTGTCCACTCTGGCACATCGTGTGATTGCCTGCTTTCCAAGGTGCAAACTCATGAATATTCTTAATTAGAACTGTGGTTTCCTAATCTTTCCAATCCAGCTAAGTTGGAACTTAATTACAGCAAGGGACCAGGAACATCTGGCAGGTCTAACAGCCATGATCTGTGCCTCTGGATGTGCCCTGTGAGTTGCCAGCAAAGCCGTACATCACTGTGATTGCTGATGCTCTGTGGAGATATAGAGGAAGAAGGAAGCAGAGCCAGCAATAACCTCTCAATTAAGTTTTCCAAAAAAACCCGCAGATGATTAACTGGCTACAGGCAGAGTTTACTCTTCAATCAAAAACAGGAGCAACAACATAAACCAGGCACACCTGCCATCCCAACGACTTAGGGATGGTGAAAAGAAACATTCCATCTTTTTCCATTAGCAGCTGTCCAATGCTTGGCAGCTCCTTTCCAAGTGATTCCAGTTTCCTTCCTTCCTTAGTATGAGGCTCAAAGTAAGTTCTATTCAATTTCATATTATCGACTTGATTTATGTCAAAACACTCTATGTGTTATGACCCAGGCAGTGCTAAACTTCAAGGAACCATGACTAGTTGTTTAAAACATAGTCTTTGAAAACTGATTATTAATTTTTTGGAGGGGGAATTCCACCTTATTCTTAATATTTTAATGGAATTGTTTTAATTTTAATTCATAATTGAAAACATTGTGTAGGGCTTTTGGTAAACAACATTGGGGATTTTGTCTAGGAAACGTGCAGCGTGCATCCTGCCAATTGGTAGGCACTATGGTAAATAGAAGAAGCTATGTTATGGTGATGTTTATAAACCAGTGGAAGAGAAGAAAGAGTTCCTTCATAATTACAGCCCTGAGCAGTCTGTGATAACGGATGATATGAGCTTAAAGTAAACAGACTTTGAACTTGGCAGGGAGAAGGCAAGAGCACCAATGGGGCTTTCTTACTTTATAAGCAAAACCTGGGAAAATCAGGAGTTTGGGGTGACTTGTGACAAGCAATGCTGTAAGAAAGAGGTCACTTTTGGTGGGGGAGGGCATTATCACATTTAATTCTTAACCATAAGAGATTATTCTCAACATATAGATAAACAAACTGAAACTAATAGAAAAGAAATTGGGGAAGACCCTGGAGGACATGGGCACAGGGGGAAAGCTCCTGAACAGAACACCAATAGCTTATGCTCTAAGGTCAAGAATTGACAAATGGGACCTCATAAAATTACAAAGTTTCTGTAAGGCAAAGGACACCATCAGAAGGACAAAACAGCAACCAACAAATTGGGAAAAGATCTT
>BDUI01005988.1:19046-29605 GCA_002335545.1 Apodemus speciosus
TGGTTAGCTGTTTGAGGTGCCCCGAGGCAAGCAGGCTGCTTCTTCTGTATTCCAGGCACAGCACGCACAGATCTCCGAGTTGGTGGGTGCACGGGTCGGTGATCACCTGCAGCTCTGACCTGAGGCAAGATGGCAGCCTCTGCTGCACACCAGATAGGCTGGTTCCTCGAGACTGCTGCTGAGCTGTTTTCGCTCTGGGTGCAGGCAAGAGCCTGACAGGGTACGTGCCCTCTGTCTTGCCTTCTGTCCCTGTACCTGGTCTCTGCTGCTAGAAGTCTGTAGTGCCCTGAGGCAAGGTGGCTGTCTACCTGGAATCCGGGCACAGGCTGCACAGACCTCCGAGCGAGTTGGCAGCTGAGCAGGTGAGCTCAGTGTCCACCCGCTGCTCTGACCTGATGCAAGGTGACTGCCTGGGCTATGATCCTGGGCTCAGAGTGCACAGACCCCAGAGTGAGTTAGTGGCCATGCAGGTCGGTGACTGCCTGCAGCTCTGACCTGAGGCAAGATGGCGGCTTCTGCTGCACGCCCCACAGCCTGGCCCCTCGAGACCGCTGCTGAGCTCTTTTGGCTCTGGGTGCAGACAAGAGCCTGACATGGTAGGTGCTCTTGGTCTTGGCCTCTGTCCCCGTACCTGGTCTCTGCTGCTAGTAGTCTGTAGTGGCCTGAGGCAAGGTGGCTGTCTTGCCTGGAATCCGGGCACAGGCTGCACAGACCTCCGAGCAGGTTGGCAGCTGTGAAAGTGAGCTCAGTGTCCACCTGCCGCTCTGACCTGATGCAAGGTAGCTCCCTTGGCTATGATCCCAGGCCCAGAGTGCACAGACCCCCGAGCGAGTTGGTGGCTGTGCGGGTCAGCGACCGCCTGCAGTTCTGACCTGAGGCAAGATCTTACTATTCTTTTCTTTTCAACATGAAACATAGAACATCAGTCATTCAAACAATGAAGCAAAGAAAGACACAAAGTGACAAGTGGACAAATTGGTACGCCAAAGACAAACAATACATAGAGAGGGAAGAGCACTTGTTGTATGGTACTAAGAATATCTCCAATAGAGAAAGAGTCCTTGGAGGAAACAGGACACTTCCGTATTTCCCCTTGTCTCCAGGAGAGTTTTGAAATCCATTTTCCTTCTCTCTCTTTCTTTCTTCTGTTTCAAAAATCTGCGTTTTTTGCTTTATTTTTTTGTTTTTTACTCTTTTTATTTTATTTTATTTTATTTTATTTTATTTTATTTTATGCCCTATTCCTCTCGCCTGATGCAGTTCGAGACTGAGGGCAATTTGCCTAATGAAATTCACCATCCTAATTCACTGTTACACCCTAGCTGATCTCAGCCTCAGGCCTACACTGATTCAGGCTAGCCCATATCCCTGTTGCACCCCTGCAACAACAGCCTTCAAAATATGACATTTATATCGCTTACATTAATGCTCTGGGTTGCTTATCGTGCTGGATATATAACGTTTTTTGTTCCTGTAGAGCTCCAACCAAGACCATATCCCTCAGTTGGTCTCTCCATTTCCAAGTCCCGAGTTCAGGCGCCAATCTGTAACTGCCCACAGTTACATAGAACAGGTTACCTGGAAGGAAAGCTGGGGATGAAATAGAATGGGCCTGTGAGAGAAATGAAGAGCCAAGGCAAGTTTTCTGATCAAGGCTCAAAGTTTTGCGGGGCTCCAAATATATAGGCAGAGGGAAAACCCTTCCCCCAAAGGCTGGAAACTAATCCACAGAACCAGTCGTTGCTCAGCAGGTGGCTAGTGCCTCTCAGGAAAATGCAGATACTTGAAGAAAAATGGGCTTCACCTTGGTCTGAGTACTCCACCTTAGGTGGAGGTGATTATGGCTAACCCAGGAATTCCAGTTCAAAGGTTGGGAGAGTAACTTCACTTTGTTCAATGTCAAGTTCCTGCTAGGTGGTATGGCACCCCAATAAGGCTCTCTGTGGTTCATGTATTTCACTCTTGATATTCTTTGTCATGTGTCCCCATTTTGATATTTACACTTACACAAGGATCATCTTGTTGATACTGTCACTTGGTCGTGGATCTCCATCTCGATATTTATACTTGATCAAGTATTGCCATGCTGCTGAACTCACTTGGTCCTGTGTCCCCATTTTGATATTCACAATTGGTCATGAATCACTGTGTTGATATTCACACTTGGTCATGTATCACACTTTGATATTCTCATTTATTCATGTGTCCCTGTGTTGATATTTCCACTTGTTCATGGATCTCCTGTTGGTATTCTTACTTGAATATGCATTCCTATATTGATATTCACACATTGTCGGGTATCTCTGTGCTGATATGCTGATATTTTCACATTATCATAAATCTTCCTGTTGATATTCACGTTTGGTCAAGTATACTTGCACTGATATTCTTATTTGGTCATGGGTGCATGTGTTTTGATTCTCACTTGGTTGTGTATAACCATATTGATATTCTCAATTGGCCATGTATTTTGTGTTGATTTTCATACTTGGTCATGTAACCACATATTTCAATTCTCCCTAGGTGAAGTATCTCCATGCTGATGTTCATACTTGGTCATGTACTGATATGTTGACGTTTACATTTGTTCACATAGAGCAGTGTTGTACTTTTCACTTTGTCAGGTTTCCCCATGTTGATATTGTCACTTTTTCATGGATCCCCATTTTGATATTTTCACTTGCGTATGTATTGCTCTGTTGATATTCACACTTGGTCTTGTATCACCTTGTTGCTATTTTAACTTCTTCATGTGTCCATATTTTGATATTCCAACTTAGTCATGTATTGCTGTGTTGAAATTTTCACACGTTTGTGTCCCTGGATTGACATTTACACTTGGACATGGATAATGGTATTGATATTCACACGTGTTCATATATACCTGTTTTGTTATTCACAATTGGTCATGTATTCCAGTATTGATGTTCACACTTGGCCATGAATCCCTGTGTTGATATTCACACTTGGTCATATATAACCTTGTTGATATTCTTACATTTTCATGTGTCCCCTTGTTGATATCCACATTTTGTCATGTATCTCTGTGTTGTAGTCACACTGGGTCATATATTTACATGTTGATATCCACACTTTTTCATGTATCCCACTGTTGATATTCACACTTGGTCATGTATCCCCATGTTCATATTAACACTTGATCATGTATGGCTGTGTTAATATTCAATTTGGTCATGTATTCCTGTTTTGATACTTATACTTGGTCAAATATCCACATGCTCGATAAGCACACTTGGTCATGTATTTCCATGTTGATATTCACACTTGTTTAAATATAACTCTGTTGTGATTCTCACTTGGTCATTTATCACTGTTTTGATATTCACACATGGTTGTGTATCACCATGATGTTTTTCTAATTTGGTCATGTGACCAATTTTGATATTCCCATTTGGTTATGTATCATGGTATTGATATATACATTTGGCCATGGATCACCATATTGATATTCTAATTTTGCTATGTTTCTTCTGATTATATTT
Organism: Apodemus speciosus; assembly: GCA_002335545.1. NCBI lineage: Eukaryota > Metazoa > Chordata > Mammalia > Rodentia > Muridae > Apodemus > Apodemus speciosus. The sequence continues at coordinate 22,550 of BDUI01005988.1, forward strand.
ACATGTGTTCATGTATCTCAGTGTTGATAGTCACACTTGGTCATATATATGCATGTTGATATACACAGTTAGTCATGTATCCCGTTTTTGATATTCACACTTGGTCATGTATTGCTATGTTGCTATTCTTGCTTGGTCATATATCCCAATATTGATATGCACACATGAACATGTATCTTTGTGTTGATATCCACACTTGGTCATGTATAGGCTTGTTGTTATCCTCATTTGGTCATGTATTCTCAGTTTAATATTCTCATTTTTTCCTGTGTCACATGTTGACATTTACACTTGGTTATGGATTTCTGTGTTGACATTTTCACTTGTTTATGTGTTCCTATGTGAATATTCACATTTGGTTAAATATCTCCATGTTGATAGTCACATATATTCGTATATCCCCATGTTCATATCTATACTTGGTCAGATGTCCCAGTGTTGGTATTCACACTCGGTTATATATAACTGTGTTGCTATTCTCACTTGGTCATGTATCCCTGTGTTGATATTCACACTTGGTCATGCTTTCCCATGTTGCTGTTCTAACTTGGTCATGTATCCCCATGGAAATATTAGCACTTGTCCATATATTACATTTGGACATGTTGCTATTTTCACTTGTTCATGTGTCCCTATGGTGATATTCATACTGGCTCATGAATTCCCATATTGAAATTCACACTTGGTCCTGTATCCTATTAATATTCTAACTTGGTCATGTGATCCTGTGTTAATATTTACATTTGGTCATTGGTCTTCATGTTAATATTCTCACTTTGCTTATTGTCCACATGTAGATATTCAAATTTGGTCATGTAACTTATTGTTAATATTCCCACTTGCTCCTGTAGCCCTCTGTTAATATTCTAACTTGCTTATGTGTTCACATGTTGATATTCACCTTTGGTCATGTACAACTGTTGCTATTTTCATTTGATAATGTATCTCCATATTGATATTTACATTTGGTCATGTATCCTCCTGTTAATATTCTCACTTTGTTATGTGTTCCCATTTTGATGTTCATGTTTGGTCATCTTTCCTGCTATTGATATTCATAATGTGTCCCTATTTTGATATTTAGACTTGGTCATTAAACATGTGTCCTATTCTCACTTGGTCATGCATCCCCATATTGATATTGACTCTTGGTCATGTGTTCCCATGTTTAATATTCTCACAGGGTCTTGTGTCCACATTTTGTTATTCATACTTGGTCATGTATCATTGTGTTGATATTACCATTTGATCATGTATTGTAGTATTGCTCTCTTCACTTGGTTATGTGTCCCCAAGTTCATATTGGCATTTAGTCAAGTATCCCTGTATTTGATATTCTCACTTGGCCATGTATCCCCATGTTGATATTAGAAATTGTTCAAGTATACCTGTGATGTGATTCTCATGTTTTCATWTATGACCATGCTAATAATCACACTTGGTCTTTTATCCCCATGTTGATATTCACACCTGATCATGGATCCCCATGTTGATATTGAAACTTGGCAATGTCTCTTAATGTTTATACGCATACATGGTCATGTATCCCCATGACATTCACACTTGGTCATGTTTTGCCATGATGCTATTATCAATTGATCATGTGTGCCCATTTTGATATTCAAACTTGTTCATATGTTCTTGTGTAGATATTGACACTTGGTCATGGATCCCTGTGTTGATATTCTCACTTGGCTATTTGTCCCCATATTGATATTCACATTTGTTCATTTATCTCAGTGTTGACAGTCACACATCGTCATATATCTCCATGTTAATATTGACACTTGATGATGTATACCAGTGTTGATATTCATACTTGGTCAAGTATACCTGAGTTTCTATTCTCACTTAGTCATTTATCCATATTTTCATATTCACACTTGGTCATATATCTCCATTTTGATATTCTTACTTGGTCAGGTGTCTCTGTGGTGATATTTACATTTGGTTATGCGTCCCAGTTTTGATATTCTCATTTAGTTATGTTTACCCATGTTGATAATCACATTTGGTTATGTATCTCAGTGTTGATATTAATGCTTGGTCAGGTATTGCTGTGTTGATATTCATGCTTCATCATGTATCACCATGCTGCTATTCTCACTTGGTCATGTGTGCCTTTGTTGATATTTATATTTGGACATAGATCCCCATGATGTTAATTACACTTAGTCATGTATTTCCCTGGTGATATTCTCACTTGGTCATGTGTCCCCATGCTGATGTTTACAATTTATCATGTATCCACATATTGACATTTTCACTTGGTTATGTGTCTCCATGTTAATATTCACGTTTAGTCATATATCTCAGTTTTTATAGTCACACTTGGTCATATGTTCCTATGTGGGTATCCACACTTGGGCATGTATCTTAGTCAAGGTTTCTATTCCTGAACAATCATGACCAAGAAGCAAGTTGGGGAAGAAAGAGTTTATTTGGCTTACATTTCCACATTCTGTTCATTACCAAAGGAAGTCAGGACTGGAACTCAAGCAGGTCAGGAAGCAGGAGCTTATGCAGAGGTCAGGGAAGGATGTTACTTACTGGCTTGCTTATCCTGCTTGTTCAGCTTACTCTCATAAAATCCAAGTCTACCAGCCCAGCAATGGCACCACCCACAATGGGACCTACCCACTTGAGGACCCACCAAGAAAGTGCCTAACAGCTGGATTTCATGGAGGAAGTTCGACAACTGAAACTCCTTTTCTCTGTGATAAATCCAGCCTGTTTCAAATTGACAAACAAAACCAGTCAGTACAATTGACCCCCTGTCTTCTTTACACAAAAACAAATCACTATTAAGCCCCAACCCTTACTTTCTTATTCATCCCCAAGAACTAATAACTTTAAAAGTCCCACAGTCCTTACATATTTAATGTTCAATCTCTTTAAAATATCTAATTTTTAAAATTTAAAGTCTTTTGAAATGCAAATTTTCTTGACTGTGGACTCCATTAAAATACCTTCTTACATCAAGAGGGAAAAATATCAATCTTAGTCACAATCAAAAGCAAATCAAAACCCCAATGATCAAATGTCTGGGATCCACTCACAATCTGTCAGGCTCCTCAAATGGTGTGCGAAATTTGTCCAGATCTGCCCTTGGTAGCATATCCCTTGTCTTCTAGGATCCTGATGTTGGTTCTACACTGCTGTCGCTGTTCTTGTTGATAATTTCATGGTACTGGAATCTTCAAAATACTACTGTCCTCCACTGCAACTAGGCTTCACCTATAGCCAATCATAGGGTCTCTTCATGGTACCAACCCTCAGCTCCTTTGCATGACCCCTTCAGTCCTGGGCCATCCATTGCAACCAAGGCTGCACCTTCACCAACTGCTCACAGTGCCGAACCTCAACTGCTCTTCATGACCCCTTCATGCCTTCAAAACCAGTACCACCTGGGTGACTCTTACGTATTACAAAATCCAGCCACTGCACATGGAACAACTTTAGCTATCTGTGGAACACATACTGTGTGCTCTAAGAACGTACATCCTAGAAGTTGCACCTCAATGATGCTCATCTCTTCTTCACTTGATCTTAGCTAAAAGGCCAAGAAGCAATTGCTGATCTCTTCTTAACCACCACTAATTACTTTGCTCCAGCTAACCAGCATCAATAGTCCCACTAATGCAAAGGTTTTGCTTTAGTAGTTCTGGTATACTGTTAATCACAGCTGATACTTCAGCCTCAGTTAACCAAAATGACAGAGTATTCACAATCAAACTAACAACAGCCCTGATCACAGTCTTTAATCTTCTCTCTGAAATATAATAAGCCAGGCCTCGATCTCCTGCACTGTTCTCAACATTGTCTTCCAAGCTCCTATAGAACATCCCACAGAACTCTTAACATACCAATGGATCTTCTAGCTGAACATTTTTGCAAAGTACTTCCTGCTGGGGACAGCAAACAATGACAGGGACTGCCTGCAGCAGGACAGGATAGAGACATCTCAGAAGCCCGCAGCTGCTCCTTGTAGAAAAGGATGGTGTTTGGGACCCTGAGAAGTAGGACACACATCCCTCCAGGAGACCCGCCATCTGTAATAAGGGACTGCCTGCAGTAGGCCTGAATGGAGACATCTTCAGTAGCCCATGGCAGCTCTTTGTAACAACAGTTGTTCCCATTTCTCCTAACCTTAGCCCTCGACAATGGCTGTATAGATTTCATTTGTGGATGACTGTTTTTCAATTGGCCTTGGTGTGCATAATTAATCTATTATATCTGACTTTCTTACTTCTTTATTCTTCTGCTCTGGTGAATTCTGTGAAACTAGATGTTCCCTGATGTAATGATTCTTAATTAAAAATTGAGGCATGGGGCACAGCACAGCACAGCACAGTCCTAATGGCCCAGGTGCATGCTGTGTATTCTCATCTTAGAAACAATGCAATAACTGCACAATGGTAGTTCCAGATTAATGCTTGGCTTTCAAAGAAAGTTTGACAAAATTACTAGAAAATGAATTAGAGCCAACAGTGGAACCCCCAAAGAAAGAAAAAAAAAACTATTAAAGTTATGAAATAAGTTCAGCACAACATTTGAGAGTGGTTTCTGGATAATCAAGTATAGAATATGTTAAATCTTATATTAGTAAAACTAAGTCAAAGCACTGGGACTCTTAGGAGAGTTATTGTGTGCAATGTGTAGAAACAGATAGCTAGGGAAACTATGGAGTTTAAGGTTAACTTGATTCTTTCTGGCCACTGCCTGGCAGCTTTGCCCATGTCATTTTCCATTAGAGCATTACAAGGAAATACAAGTAGCTGGTCTCAGAGCTCTGAGCTCTGAAGTATAATAGTTGAAGTTAAAGTTTAAATAATGATAAGTTTGCAATTATTATTATTTTGGATATAGGCCTGGGACTAGGGAAGCTTGAAACTTTGGGGAACAATTGTAATTTTTGATTTTTTGTGGGACTTGGTTATTCTTTTGAATTTGATTTGGTAAGGATTATACAATGTCTTTTTTATCTGCTTTTGGAGTATCAATAAAAGACTGGGGCAAGAAGTTAAGAGAGAATGCAGAGTGAATGTAGAGAGCGAGTAGTGAGCATGGGAAGAGCGAGTAGTGAGCACGGGATGAGCAAGTGAGAGAGCAAATGCAGAGAACATGAGAAGAGCTTATGAAGAGTGAGTGAAGAGAGAATGTGAGATGTATGTGAAGTGTGTGTGAAGAGTGTGTGTGTGAGCGAAAGGAGAGTGCATATGGTGTGTGTGAGAGATGTGTGTGAAGAGTGTGTGTGTGAGTGAAAGGGGAACACACAGAAGTGTGTATGAGCAAGAGTGCAAGAAAAGAAAAGTGCACAGGAGAAAAGCAGAGTGCGCAGGAGTATGCTGAGTGTATGCAGCCTCAARCTGCAAGCAAATGAGCAAGAGAGAAAGAGAGCAGAGAATGAGAGAGAAGAGAAACTTAAGCCTTGAAAAATTGCCTGTCAGCTTGTACCCAAAAAGTAGTCTGTGTATATTTATTATGAGCCTTCCAGATATCCCTGCTTCCAGTTGAGAACTCCGATCCTGTGTCGAGGCTGGACCCTGGCAAMTTCCACAGTCCTCCCCATAACATGCTCAGGTTGTCACAGGAATACCCCACTATACTGGTACCAATTTGCATTATTCAGGGTTTCTACTCCTGCACAAACATGACCAAGAAGCAACTTGGGGAGGAAAGGGTTTATTCAGCTTACACTTCCATGCTGCTGGTCATCACTAAAGAAAATCAGGACTGGACTCAAGCAGGTCAGGAAGCAAGAGCTGATGCAGAGGCCATGCAGGGATATTACTTACTGACTTGCTTCCCCTGGCTTGAACAGCTTGCCCTCTTATAAAACCCAAGACAACCAGCCCATGGATGACACCACCAAAAATGGGACCTACCCCCTTGATTACCAACGGAGATTATGCACCACACCTGGATCTCATGGAGGTACTTCCCCAACTGAAGCTCCTTTCCCTATGATAACTCCAGCCTGTGACATGTTGACACACAAAACCAGCCAATACAGTCATGTTTCTCAATGTTGATGTTCACAGTTGGTCATGTATCCCCATGTTTTTATTCACAATTGGTCATGTATCACTGTCTTGATATTCGTACTTGGTCTTTTATTGTTCTCTTGCTACTCTCCATTGTTCATGTGTCTACATTTTGATATTCTCATTCCCATGTATCACTGTGTTTGTATTCACACTTGTATACCCATTTTGATATTCTCACTTGGGAATATTTTTCTGTGTTGATATTTACAGTTGGTCATGGATCCTCATTTTGTTATTTGCACTAGATCATGTATACATGTGTTGCTATTCTCAGTTGGTCATTTGTTCACAAGTAAATATTGACTCTTGGACATGTGTTCCAGTGTTTTATATTCTCACTTGGTCATGTGTCCACATTTTGATATTCACACATGATCATGTATCCCCGCATTTATATTCACACTTGGTCATGTATTCCCATGTTGACATTCACACATGGGCATGTATTGCTGGGTCTATATTCACATTTGGTCATGTATTACAGTTTTACTCTTCTCACCTGATCATGTGTCCCATGTTGATATTGACACTTTTTGAAGGATGCCCATGTTGATATTCACACTTGATCTTGAATACCTGTGTTGGCATTCATACTTGTTCATGTATGCTCATGTTTATATTCACAGGTGGTCGTGTATCCTAATCTTTCTACTCTTATTTCATCATATATCCTCATGTTAACATTCACACTTGGTCATGTATCCCTGTTGGTACATGATATTCACACTTGGTTATGTATCCCAGTTTTGATAATCATACAAGGTTGTACATTATCATGTTGATATTCAGACTTGGTTATCATTCACACTGTTGATATTCTCTCTTGGTCATGTGTCACTGTATTGAATTTTCCACTTGGTCATGGATCCACATGTTGATCCTGTCACTTCTTCATGTGGCCTTTTGTTGATAATCAGCCTTAGTCATGCTTACCTGCATTGTTATTCTCACTGTCATGTATCCCTGTGTTGATAATCACACTTGGTTATGTATACCCATATTGCTC
>BDUI01005988.1:55776-66533 GCA_002335545.1 Apodemus speciosus
GTCATGTGACCCCATTTTTACATTCACACTTGGTCACATATCATTGTGTTGATATTTACACTTGGCCATGTATCCCCTTGTATATATTCTCATTTGGTTAGGTTTCTCCTGTTTATATACTCTTTTGGTCCTGTATATCATTGTTGATAGGCAAACTTGGTCACATATGCCAATGTTGATATCCACACGTGTCACCATTTTGATATTCATACTTGGTCATGTATGTGTTGATATTTGTACTTGGTCATGTATCAGCATGTTGATATTCCACTTGGTCATGTATACCCATGTTGATATTCTCACTTGGTCATGTGTCCCAATGAAGATATAAACACATGATCATGTATCCCCATGTTTATATTCACAAGTGGTCATGTATCCATATGTTGATATTCACTCTTAGTCATGTATCACCATTTTGATATTTTCACTGGCCATGTGTTTCCATTTTGATATTCACACTTGTGAATTATTATGTATCTAGTACTGATATTCATACTTTGTCATGTATCCCTGTGTTGACATTTTACTTGCTCATGTTTCTGCATGTTGATATTTACACTTGGTCATGTAACCCTAAGTGCATATTTTTACTTGGTTATATGTCCCTATGATAAAATTCACAATGGTCATGTATCCCATTGTTGATGGTCAAACTTGGTGATATTCCCAGTATTGATTTTCATACTTGGTCATACATTCCAGTGTTGATATTCTCAATTGCTCATGTATCATATTTTTTCTACTCTCATTTTATCATATCTCCCTGTGTTGATATTCACTCTTGGTCAAGTATCTCCATGTTGATAGCCACACTTGGTCATGTATCCCCATGTTGATATTCACCACTCTTCATGTATAACCGTGTTGCAGTTCACACTTGATCATGTATCCCTGTATTGATATTCATGCTTGGTCATGTATCCCCATGATCTTATTCTCACTTGGTCATGTATCACCATGTTGCTACTCTCACTTGGTCATGAATCCCTGTCTTGATATTCTCATTTGGTCATGTGTCCCCATTTTGATATTCACACTTGGTTATGTATCCATATGTTGTTACTCTCACTTTGTCATGGATTCCCATGTTGATATTCACACCTGGTCATATATCTTCATGTTGCAATTCTCACATAGTCATATGTCCTTATTTTGATACTCATAATTTTTCATGTATTCCTATGTTGATATTAACAGGTGTTCATGTATATTCATGTTGATATTCACACTTGGTCATGTGTCCTCTTGTTGATATTTACACTTGGTAATGTATCCCTCTGTTGATATTTTTTGTCTGTGTCCCTCTCTTGACATTTACACTTAGTCATGGTTCCTCTTTTTGATATTCTTGTTTATATGTCTCCTTGTTGATATTCTTATTTATCCATGTATCTTAGTTTTGACTTTCACATTTGGTCATATATCCCAATATTGATATCCACACTTGGTCATAAATTCCAGTTTTAATATTCACACTTGATCAAGTACACCTGTGTTACTATTTTCACTTGGTCATGTATCCCCATCTTGATATTCTCACATGGTCATGCATACCCAGGATGATATTCACACTTGGTCATGTGTGACTCYTTTGCTATTCTCATTTGGTCATCTATCTTCATGTTGATGTTCACACTTGTTAATAAATCTCTATGTTGAATTTCACACTTGGTCATGCATCCCAGTGTTGATATTAGCACTTGTTCATTTATCCTCATGTAGATACTCACACTGGGTAATGTATCCCCATATTCCTCTTCTCACTTAATTATGTGCCCCTGTGTTGATATTCACACTTTATCATTGATCCTCATTTTGATATTCTTACTTGGTTATGTGTGCCCATGTTGATATTCACACTTCCTCATGTATCTCAGTGTCGATCACTATTGCTCAAGTTTCTCCATGTTGATATCCACAGGTATTCCATTGTTGATATTGATACCTGGACTTGTATCCCTGTGTTAGTATTCTTCCTTAGTCATGGATCCTCATATTGATATTCATTTGTAGCTATGTTGCCGTGTTGATATTAACATTTACTCCTGTATTCCTATTGTATATTCATACTTGGCCTTGTATCTTCACGTTGATAATCATACTTGCTACTGTATCTCCATGTTCCTAATTCCAACTGGCCCTGTGTGCCAGTGTTGAGGCTCACACTTGGTCATGGATACCCGTGTTGATATTCTGATTTTGTTACATGTTACCATGTTGATAATCATACTTGGACAAGTATCTCAGTGTTGATAGTCATACTTGGTCACGAATGACCATGTTGATATTTTCACTTGATCATGTACCCAATGTTAATTTTCACACTTGGTCATTTATCATAGGGATGATGTTCACAGTTGATCATGTATCATACTTCACACTTGGTCATAGATAACTGTTTTGATATTCTCACTTGGTTATGTGCCTCCATACTGACATTCACACTTTGTCATGTATCTCATAGGTGATAGTCACACTTGGTCATATATCCTTATGTTTACATCCACATTCAGTCATGTATCCCACTGATCCTATTCACACTTGTTCATGTATCAATAGTTTGCTATTCGCACCTGATCATATATTGCTGTGTTGATACACACAGTTGGCCTTGTATCCTATTCTCACTTGCTCATGTGTCCCAATACTAATATTTACACTTGGTCATGGATCCCCATGTTGATATTCTCACTGGGTCATGTATCCCCATGTTGATATTCACATTTGGTCATTTATCTCAGTGTTGATAGGTACACTTGTTCATATATTCCCATGTTGAAATTCACACTTGCTCATGTATCTAAGTTTTGATATTCACACTTGGTCATGTATTGCTGTGTTGATATTCACACTTGAGCTTGTATCTCCTGTTGATATTTTTGTCATATGTCCCCTTTTTAAAATTTATACTTGGATTGGATCTCCAGGTTCCTTTTATCACTTGGTCATGTGTCCACATATTTATATTCAAATTTTGTCATGTATCGCCTTGTTTCTACTTTCACTTAGTCATTTGCTCCTGTGTGGATATTCACACATGCTCATGTATACCTGAGTTGATCTTCACACATTTTCATGTATTTCAATGTTGATAATCACACTTGTTTTTCTCACTTGATTTTATATTCACATGTTGATATGCACTTTTGTTCAGGTATCACAGTGTTGATATTGATACTTTGTCATGTATACCTGTGTTTCTTTTCTCATTTTGTCATGTATCACTATTTTGATATTTGCTCTTAATCATGTATACCAGTGTTGGTATTATCACTTGGTCAAATGTCCCATAATTGATAGTTATGCATGGTCATGGATCCCTGTATTTCTATTTTCACTTGGTCATCTGTACCCAGTTTGATATTCACACTTAGTCTTGTATTCCGTGATTTCATTCTCACTTGGCCATGTATACTTCTGTTGATATTCTCACTTAGTCATGTGTCCCCATGTTGACATTTACACTTACTCATGGATACCCCTGATGATATTCTCATATGGTTACATGTCCCCATGTTGATACTCACCTTTGGTCATGTATCTCATTTTGACGGTCAGACTTGGTCATAGGTTGATATCCACACATGGTCATATATCTCACTGCTGAGTTCCTTACTTGGACATGTATCCCATTGTTTATATTAAAACTTGCTCATATATCACCATATTGATATTCACACTTGGTCATATATCCTGCTGTTAATATTCTCACTTGGTAATGTGTCCCCGTGTTGATATTTATCTTGGTCATGGATCCCCATATTGCTATTTTTATTTAGTCATGTATACCTGTCTTGTTATATACACTTGGTCATGTGTCCCTAAGTTGATATTTATGCTTGGTCGTGTGTCCCCATGTTTGATTTTCTCACTTATTTGTGTATTTCCATTTTGATATTCACATTTGTTCAAGTACACCTGTGTTGTGATTCTCTTTTCCATATATTCCCATGTTTATACTCGCATTTGTTCATTTAGTCCTATGTTGTTATTGAAACTTGGTCAAGTATCCCCAGGTTTGATATTTACACTTGGTCATGTATCCGCATGTTGATATTTATACTTGGACATGTATCACTGTTTTGATATTTACATTTGGTCACATATCACAGTGTTGCTCTTCTCTCTGTTCATGTAGCCCCATGTTGATATTCATACTTGATCCAGTATCACCATGTTGCTATTCTCACTTGATCATGTATCCTCATTTTGATATTTACACTTGGTCATGTGTCCCCATGTTGATATTCTCACTTGGTCATGTATTTCCCTGTTCATAGTTACACTGGGTAATATATCCCCACGTTGATATTCACATATCATCATATATCCCCATGTTGATATTTAAACTTTGTCATGTATATATATGTTAATATTCACTCTTAGACACAAATTCCCTTGTTGATATTCTCACTTGGTCATGTATAACAGTGTTGCTATTCTCATGTGGTCACATGTCCCCATGTTGATATTTATACCTGCTCATGGATGCCTGTGCTGATATTCTCAATTGATTATATGTCCCCATGTTGCTATTCACATGTGGTCATGTATACCATGTTGGTATTCCCCCATGATCATGTATACCTGTGTTGCTGTTCACTCTTGGTCATTTATACCCGTATTGGTATTTGCACTTGGCCAAGTATTCACTGTGTGCATATTCATACTTGGTTATGTGTCCCCATGTTGATATTCATACTTGGTCATGTATCTTCATGTTGATAATCACACTTGTTCATGCCTAACCATTTTGCTATTCTCACCTGGCCATATATCCAAATGTTGATATTCACACTACTTTTATATCCTGGTGTTGGTATTCTTATTTGGTCATGAATCTCCTTCTTTCTATTCTCACTTGGTCATTTGTCTCCATCTTTATATTCACACTTGGTCATGAATCTCAGTGTTGATAGTCACATGTATTCATATATACCATGATTATATCCACACTTGTTCACGTATCCCCTGAGGAGAGACACACTTGGTCATGTATTCCCATGATGATATTCTCAAATGATCATATATACCCATGTTTTTATAAAAACTTTTTCATGTATTACCATATTGCTATTCTCTTTTTTAAAAAATATTTTTAATTAGGTATATTCTTCATTTACATTTCAAATGTTGTCCACTTTCCTAGTTTTCCCCTCCCCCCAAAATCCCATAAGCCATCTCCCCTTCCTTAATCAACCCACCCCTACTTCTCTGTCCTGCTATTCCTCTACACTACGGCATCAAGTCGTTCCAGGACCAAGGGCCTCTCCTCCCTTTGGTGTCTAACAAGACCATCCTCTGCTGCCGATGTGTCTGGAGCCATGGGTAAGCCCATGTTTACTCTTTGGTTGATGGTTATGTCCCTGGGAGCTCTGGGAGTACTGGGTGACTCATATTGTTGTTCCTCCTGTGGCACTGCAAACCCCTTCAGCTCCTTGGGTCCTTTCTCTAGCTCCTCCATTGGGGACCATTTCTCATGCACTAGCAGAGCCTCCCAGAGGCTCCAGTAAGCAAGAACTTGTGGGCACCAATAATAGTGKCTGGGTTTTGTAACTGTATATAGGGTGGATCTCTGGGTGGGGTAGTCTCTGGATGGTCTTTCCCTCAGATTCTGCTCAAACTTTTGTCTTTGTATCTCCTGTGGGTATTTTCCCCCTTTCTACAAAGGACCCAAGGATCCATACTTTGTTCTTCCTCCTTCTTAGACATCATTTGATATGTGAATTGTGTCTTGGGTATTCCAAGCTTCTAGGCTAATATCCACTTATTAGTGAGTGCATGCCACTGATATTGCTATTCTCATTTGGACATGTGTTCCTGTGTGGATATTCACACTTGGTCATGTAGGCCAGTGTTGAAATTCACAATTGATCATGTATTTCCATGTTGATAACCACAGGTGGTCATGTATACATGTGTTGCTATTCTCACTTGGTCATGTATTTACATTTGGATATTTGCACTTGGTCATGTATCCCAGTGTTGATTTCCCCATATTAATATTCATACCTGGCCATGTGTCTATGTGTTGATATTCACAATTTGACATGTATCATAATGCTTCTATTCTCCCTTGGTCATAGATTCCCATGTTGATATTCATACTTGTTCATCTTTCACTCTGTTGTTATTCACTTTGGTCACGTATTTCAGTGTTGCTCTTCTCCCTTGGTCATGGCTCCCCATGTTGATATTGACACTTGGTCATGTAACTTCCTGCTTGATATTCTCAATTGGTCATGTATGGTCATGTTGATATTCACACATGGGCAAGCATATCTGTATTGCGATTTTCAGTTGGACATCTATTCCAATGTTGATATTCATACTTTGTCATGTATTGCCCTGTTTCTATTTTCATTTATGCATGTATCCCTTTTTTGATATTAATACTTGGTCGAGTATTGCTGTGTTGATATTCACACTTGTTCATGTATTTGCCTTTTGATATTCTCAGTTAGTTGTGTGTTTCCATGTTAATATTCACATTTTGTCATGTATCTTCATGGTGATAGTCACACTTGGTCATATTTTCACATGTTGTTATTCTCACTTTGTCACATGTCCTATGTTGATATTGCCACTTGCTCATGGATACCCATGTTCATATTCTCACTTGGTTATGCATCCCCATATTGATACTCATTTTTTGTCATGTATCTCAGTTTGATACATATTTGTCATGTTTCTCAGTTTGGTTGTAAGTCTCCAAGTTGATATCCATATTTAGTCATGTATCGCACTTTTGAAAATCACACTTAGTCATATATAACCATGTTGTTATTCTCACTTGGTCATGTGCCCCTACTTTGATATTTACACTTAGTCATGAGTCCCCATGTTGATATTCTCACTTGGTCATATATTCCCATTTTGATAGTCAAACATGGTAATGTTAGACCCATGTTGATTTACACATATCATCTTATATCTTCATGTTGATATTCATACTTGGTCATATCTCTATGTTAATATTCACACTTGGTCATGTGTCTCCTTTTTGATATTTACACCTGGTCATGGATCCCTGTGTTGATATTCTCACTTGGTTATGTGTCCCCTTTTTGCTATTCACATGGGGTCATATATCCAAGTCTTAGTATTACCACATGATCATGTATACCTGTGTTGCTGTTCACACTTGGTCATGTATACCCTTGGTCATATATTCCACTTTTGATATTCTCACTCAGTTATGTATTGCCATGTTGGTATTCTCACTGGGTCATGTGCCCCCATGTTGATATTTACACTTGGTCATGTATCTCCTTGTTGATATTCCCACTTGATCAGGTGTCCCTGTATTGATATTCACATATATTCATGTATACCTGTGTTGCTTTCCTATTTGCTCATGTGTACTTGTGTTGCTATTCTTCATTTTGTCATTTATCCCATTGTTGATATTTCCCACTTGGTCATTTATCTCCATGTTCATATTCAAACTTCTTCATGTATCACTGTGATGATATTCACATTTCATCAAGTATCACAGTGTTCCTCTTCTCACTTGGTCATGTGTCCCATGATGCTATTGACTCTTGGTCATGAATATCCTTGTTGATATTCACACTTGGAAATGTGTCCCCATGGTGCTATTCTCTCTTGGTCAAGTATCCCCAAGTTACTGCTATCACTGTGATGATATTCACCCTTGATCATGTATTCCTGTTTTGGTATTCTCACTTGGTAATGTATGGCTTGCTGATATTTACAATTGTTCATGGATCCTCATCTTGATTTTCTCAATTGGTTAAGTTTCCCCATGTTGATATTCACATTAGGTCACATATCTCAGTGTTGAAAGTCACACTTAGTCATGTATCCAACTCTTGATATTTACACTTGGTCATGTTTCCCACTGTTGATATTCACACTTGGTTATGTATTACTGTGCTGATATTCTGATTTGGACATATATCATGCTGTTCATATTCTCACCTGAAATATGTCCCTGTGTTGGTATTTACACTTGGTTATGGATCCCCTGTTGTTATTCGGACTTGGTTATGTATACCTGTGTTTATATTCTCACTTGGTCATGTGTCCTTATTTTCATATTCATACATGTTCATGTGTCCCTGTGTTAAAATTTACACTTGGTCATCGATCTCAATTTTGATATCATCACTTGGTAATGTGTCCTCATATTGATTATCTCATTTGGTCATGTATCTACATTTTAATAGAGATATCTGATCATATATTCACAAATTGATACCTACACTTGGTCATGTACCCCTATGTTGATATTCACACCTGTTACTGTATCACTGTGATGGTACTCAAACTTCTTCAAGTATTGGTGTGTTGCTATTCTCACTTGGTCATGTGTCCCCATTTTGATATTCACACTTGCTCAAGGATCACCATGTTGATACTCTTACTTGGTTATATGTTCCCATGTTGATATTTGCAGTTGGACATATATCACCATTTTGCTATTCTCACTTGGTCATGTGTCCACATTTTCATATTCTCACTCAGGCATGTATCATTGTGTTCATATTCACAGTTTGTCATGTATCCCTGATTTGATATTAATTGGTAATATGTGGCCATGTTGATATTTACACTTGCTAATGGATCTCTGTGTTGATTTTCTCACTTGGTGAAGTAGTCCCATGTTGGTATTCACATTTGGTCATGAATCTCAGTGTTGATCATCACTCTTGGTCATGTATCTTATGTTTCTATCCACATGTGGCCAAGTATCCCACTGTTGATATTAACACTTGGGCATGTATTTCCATGTTGCTCTTCTCACTTCGTCATGTCTTTTGATATGGACATATCTTTTGATATGGACAATTGGTCATGTATCCACATGCTGATATGGACTCTTGGTCATGTATCCCCATGTTGATATTCACATTTGGACAAGCATTCCTATATTGCTATTCTCACTTGTTCATGGATCGCTCTGTTGACATTCTCTCTTGCTTATATGTTTCCATGCTGATATTCACATATGGTTTATGTATCTCAGTTTTGGAAGTCACACATAGTCATATATTCCTATGTTGAAATATGCACTTAATTGTGTATCCCTGTCTTGATATTCACACTTGTTCAAAAATCCCTGTGTTGATATTCTCAATTGTATATGTGTCCCCATGGTGATATTCACATTTGGTCATTTATCTTTGTTGATAAACACACTTTGTCATATATCCACATGTTGATAGTCATACTTGCTCACATATCTAAGTTTTGATAACCACACTTGGGCTTGTATCCCTTGTTGATATTCTCACTTTGTCATGTGTCCCCTTTTAAATAATTATACTTGGATTGTATCCCCATGTTTCTATTATCACTTGGTCATGTGTGTCCATGTTGATATTCAAGCTTGGTCATGTATTGTACTGTTGCTATTCTTACTTGGTCATATGTTCCTGTGTGAATATTCACACTTGCTCATGTATACCTGTGTTGATCTTCACACTTAGATATGTATTCCATGTTGATAACCATGTTTGTTCTTCTCACTTGGTCATCTATCTGCATATAGATATACACACTTGGTCACATATTCCACTGTTGATATTTGCACTTGGTCATGTTTCCTTGTGTTGATATGAACACTTGTTCATGGATCCCCATGTTGTTATTATCACTTGCTCATGTATCCCCATATTGATATTCCTTCTTGGTCATGTTTTACTCTGTTGTTATTCATATTTAGTCACTTATTTCAGTGTTGCTGTTCTCACATGGCCATGGCTTCCCATATTGATATTGACACTTGGTCATGTAACTCTATGTTTGATGTTATCACTTGGTTCTGTGTTCTTATGCTGATATTTTTGCTTGGTCATGAATCACTCTGTTGCTATTCTCACTTAACCATGTGTCCTTATTGGTCATTTATCTCAGTGTTGACAGTCACATTTCATTATATATCCTAATGTTAATATTGATTCTTGATCATATATAGCAGTATTGATATTCATACTTGATTATGTATACCTGTGTTGCTATTCTCACTTGGTCATTTACCCTATTTTCATATTCATACTTGGTCATATATCTCCATTTTGATATTATTTGTTCTTGTGTCCCCATGTTGATATTTACATTTAGATATGTCCCAGTGTAGATATTCTCATTTGGCTATTTTTATCCATATTGATAATCACATTTGGTCATGTATGTCAGTGTTGATAGTTACACATGTTCATATATCCCCATGTTGATATCTGCACTTGGTCATGTATCCCAATGTTGGTATTCACACTTGGTCATGTATTGCTGTGTTGGTATTCATACTTCATCATGTATCACTATGTTGATATTTTCACTTGGTCATGTGCTGATATTTACACTTGGACATGGATCCCCATGATGATTTTCACACTTGGTCATGTATTTCCTATTGATATTCTCACTTGGTCATGTGTCCCTGTGTTGATATTTACAATTTGTCATGTATCCCCATATTGATATTCTCACTTGGTTATGAGTCTCCATGCTAATATTTACGTTTGGTCATATATCTAAGTTTTGATATTCACACATGGTCATATATCCCTATGGAGGTATCTACACTTGGTCATGTGTCTTAGCAAGAGTGTCTATTCCTGAACAATCATGACCAAGAAGCAAGTTGGGGCAGAAAGAGTTTATTCAGCTGACAATTCCATGTTGCTGTTCATCACCAAAGGAAGTCAGGACTGGAACTCAAGTAGGTCAGGAAGCAGTATCTGATGCAGAGGTTATGGGATGGTGTTACTTACTGGTTTGCTTCT
>BDUI01005989.1:33037-51609 GCA_002335545.1 Apodemus speciosus
GTTCTATTTTTTCATTTATCATCTATAAAACAAATTTATGACATCGTAAAGAACAATTTAACAACCTAAAAAGGTTCAAGGGAGRAGCAAGAGTCTGAAGAAATAGATTTTTCAATTTTATTCATTCAATCTAAGAAATTTTTAAAAAGGACAAAAAAAAATTACACCAGAATATGCAACATAAATTCAGTAGGCTTTATCCAAGTACCTATTTACTATTTACATTGTTTCATTTCACAGATGCTTATCCTTCCTCTGTGAACAGCCAGTAATGACAGCCAGGCCTTTAAGAAAGAAAACTGCAAGCCCCACAGCTAGCAARCAACAGAGCACAGCAGATGAGGACAGAATGGTTTCCTCGCCCCTCCYGGTTACAGGCGTAATTCAAAATGACCTTGCTTGGGGCACAGGGTGTAAACATTACCAAGAACAAGTAAGGCGGCATCACACTGTGTAGAAGAGAAACCTCAGGACTGCAGACATGGACCCATGCCCACCAACACGCAACATAAAACCCACTCCACTGCTTAACTTAGCAAACCAAAATAACCCTCTTTCCACATGAGCCTCTTCATGTCTATGAACTCACTAGAAAATTTTTATTTTCTTTACTTGCAGACTATAAACTCTTCTTAACCCTGAAACAATTAGTTAATAGAAAGGAATTTATGAGGAAAGGTATTTATTGTTTCCTGGGGACATTATTTTAAATAGAAAACAATGACTGTCATTTGGTATTTAAGTATTTTTAAAAACTATAACACAATACAAGCAATTGTAGAAATTTACAGTGTAACCAACTATCAGGTTTTAAATAGCCAGGTATGGCTGCATTTAAAAAAAAAAAAATTTTTTTTTTTTTTGGTCTCTTAAAGAGACAGTATCCCTGGATCAATGACCTAAGAGGAAATAGTTCTTAAAGGTTTGGTTACTAAGAATCTTCTCTGGCATTGCTTCAAACCCCACTCTTCATTAATGACATTCTATTTCATTTTACTATAAAACCAAATTATTTTTACATAAGCCTACCAATGACTCTAGAACAGACAATGATAAACTAGTACAGGTGGTACTGTCATTAGAAGTGTCCAAACTATAGGGTGCAGGTACTTTGTCACAAGCAGCACATTGTTTGGCTGTTGGAAACTTTCAAGGCTCCGGTGTTTCGCCTGCACTTATCACTCAGTCCTAAGTAAGTACAGGCCATGTAAGCCGACAGTAAGAGGTGCCTCTAGAATGCGATTGTGAAGGGAAGRTTTATTAAATAAAATCAACTCAAGCCCAGTCAGTAAAGTACCAGACTTCATTTTCTACGTAGAAAAAATGCCCTAGGAGGAACACATCTAAAAACTGGACAATCGCCTGACTTTATCGAGTATTTCTGTATTTCAGTACACTGAAAAAGCACATTTTCCTCTGTCTGTTAGCATAACCATGCTACACATGGGAACCGATAAAGGGGATTAAAGAGTCCGGCTTACTTGGTGTACAAACACGTCCACGGGCACATCCAGGGGGCTTCCCTCCCGACTCATCATGGAGATGAACCCGAACCCCATGCGCACGTTGAACCATTTACAGTGGCCAGTTCCATGCAGAACCTGGGGCTCGTCCTCTGCCAGCCCAGGCAGTTTTTCTGGCTCGTCACCTTTGCTTGCCCCGCCTGGCATGGAAGAGGACAAAAGTCAGTTAGGCTGCGTTTCTATATAGTACTCAGCTAAACAAAAATGTTTGCTTGTGAAAAGAAGAAATGAAGACTGAAAACGAAAGGTTGGCAAACATTTTCCTTCTTTAAAAAAAAGAAAGAAAGGAAAAGGGTTAAAAGCAAAGGCAGGGGGGAGCCACACTGCTGCCGTGCTCCCTGGCTCGCTCTCCGGCTTCCACGTTTGTTTCTGTACATCCGCATACTTGTTCATCTGGCCCCTTCCCTCAGTAACATTCTACAGTTACCGCTTCTGACACTCACTCACAGGTTGCTGACCTAATACTATTCCAATTACAAAGAGTAATTTTTCAGCGAGATTGGTTTTTTTAGCAAGCAGAAAGAAAAAGAGAGAAACCCTAAGGACGGCTGGCTACTGGTTAATGCACGTGCGGGGCGGACGGAGTCCCGGTCATTTGCAATGTGCATTCCCTCCCCTAACTTTCAATTAAAGTTAGGGTAGAATGGGGGAGGGGGCAGGTGTATAAAAGTTTTCTTGAACTCACTAACTGAAACTACTCGTAATCACACACACACACACACACACACACACACACACACACATACACACACACACACACAATTCAAACAATAGCCCCCTGAAAGCTTTCCAAATTGTGAATCAGTGTGGGCGGTACAAAACATTTTGGAGATCTGTAACAATAGGTTTTGCGAAGCCCCAAGGTCCTCTAAGGGGTGGGGAGATAATGCCCAGTAGGGTAAAAGGGGACAGGAGAGAGGGGGCGAGAAACTGCGCGGTGGGGAGAAGCAGGGGAGAAAAGAAGAGAGGAATCGCAGTAAAACAATAGAAAAGAAAATTAACCTTCGGCCATGTTGCCCCACCGGCCCTCAGCTCCAGACTCCAGAGATGCAAACTTTCCCTTTGGCCCGGAGTGATCCTCAGCATCAGTCTAACATCTTGATTTTGTGCGATCACAAATTTAGTTCGCATGGTCTAATGTGCTTTCCTTCTTTTGATTTTTTTTTTCCTCTTCTCTCTCCGGTTTCTGGCCCCTGAGCACACGTGACTCTGTCAATTACATGCTTTCTTGCTACTAATTCACCTCGGATCTTTAAGGGGCTGGCAAGAGGAAGAGATAACCAATCGCCATTTCATCTGTGCTGACATCAAAATAATTTATGAATGAGCACGGAAAACTCAAACATGTTATCTTAAAGACAATCTGGGGCACTTCTTTATCATTAATCAGAATGCTGATTTTGTATTATTTAAACGAAGGGCCCCCGTGACTCGCTGGTTTAGGAAGGGGAGAGACAGTGTATGTGCACACGCCTGCTCTGCACACACACTTCTCTAATCTCACGGGGGAGCCATTTAAATAAAGCAACTCATGTTATGATTCCCCACATACATACACCCCCACAGGGACTCCGCTATTCCACAGCACCACAACACCTTAGGGACATTAATATTTAATTAGTAGAGGAAAATACGCAATTCCTAAGTGCAATTTTAAATTTAATTATATAACAACTTCAGATATTGGTAACATAAACCTACCAAAAGGCAAAAGCACACCTAATTTCAACCTGAWTTTTTTTTAATTTGAGATAAAATTCTACTGAAAAAAATCGCTAATTTCTTATCAAATAATGCTGCTCCTATCAGAACAGTTTTGAGAGGTACAGAAGAAATTGTACTTCACAGGTTTCTCCGCCATCTCTTTCCGGGGGAGGAGATGTGATTAATGACTTCCTAAATTACAGCCCAGTTTTCTAGCCTAACGTAGAGTGAACCTCAATCAGTGGTGATTGTTCCCCCAAGAGCAGGAGACTCAGCGTAGGGGGGAGGGGAGGGGAGGGGAGGGGAGGGGAGCGGCGCGAGGAGGTGAAGAGGGATGCAGGAGAGGCGACTGTGGGAGAAGAAAGCCTCCGCCTGGGGTCTGCTGGGGTCGGGAGAGAGGGCGCGGGGAAAGGTAAATCCGCGGAATATTAACTGGACCCTGACATCTTGGGAGTCTACAGCCAGCAAGCAGACCGGTCAATCCACGAGGCTGTAATAACGCAATGGGCTCCTCCCGTCCCTTCCTGTTGGCCCTCTGCATCAAAACACTCTGCTTTTCAAATTGTTTTTGTCGTGTTTGTAACGGTACTAGCCACCTTATCGAATATTTAAAAAAGCACCACAAATAAACTAGAAGTGCTTTGTTTCTTAACATAAATTCCCTGTTTTGAAACACGCTAGGGCTTCCCACCGGTCTTTCGCCACCCATCCCCCATTTTCTTAAACAAGCAGTTTACAGAAAAACTGTAGATACCACTTCCCTTCTTCAAAGCTACCAGAGACCCTCCCCCACCATGCCCGCACACCCCTCGCCCCAGCTCTCTAGCCAGCCCACACAGTGCTTCACACCAACTTAAATGTTGGGATTATGAAAAGTCCACACAGCACACCTATTAACACTCCTCCTCATGCTGAAAACCTAAAAATAATTGGCTCAGATCTGAAAATAATCGATGCATAAAGAAATAAATTATTTTCAGCTGTTTGTGATAAAAGGTGTCAATCAAAACGGATCAATTTGGAAAGATTTTTTCTGTTTCTTTCTTCTGTTGTTCTCAGGAAGGAGGCAAGCTTTTATTTATTTTGAGAAGGATAACAATGTGCCAGCTGGTGGAGAGGAAAAAAACCCTTAAAATCCAAGGGATTTCCAAGAGTAAGAAGTCCCCCACAATCTAAAGAAATTGTTTGCTAACCAAGCATTTACAAAACATTATCTTAACAGTAAAAATAAATTACTACCACACTTGTTATATTATTCATTATAAACAATAAAAAATTCTAAATGTTTTTTTTTGTAATTTAAAAAAATTATCTTTTCAAAGTCTAATATCAAATAACCTGGAGAATATCCTTGTAAATTGAGATAGTTTATGGGATATTTATGCAAAAGTCTCAAAAAATTAACAGGCCTGTAAATTTTGGTTTATGGTGAATTATATTTTATCTACAAGTTTGTTTTTAGTTATCAAAGTCTACTAGTAAGAATCAAACACACAGTAAATGGATTCTGGGTCCTTGCCGTCTTAAATCTAACAAATTTCATATACTTCAGTATTTGTAAAGCAGGAATGCTACTGCTGAGCCGCACTGGCTGGTACAGTTATGGATTCACAGTTGTACCTGATGAGGGGCTCCGGTATTCTAAGTATTAAGGTAGGGTTCACCAGGCTGGTCACTGGGTGTCAGAGGTTATCAATTCATTCATTTCCTGAGAGGGACATCAGCCTTTCAAGTTATGTAGAAGGCTTTTTCCAATTGGGAACTCTGAGAAAATCTCTAAAATTCATTGACAACGAATTTAAGCACAAGCAGTTACATACCTTGGGGTGGGCTGAAGGAGAGAGGAGGGGGGTGAAGGAAGGCTAGAGACAGGAAGGAGGGAGGGCTGGGGACACAGTTCAAGGATATGGCAGTGGCTTTTACATAGATTCTGCCCCTTCCCCAAATCTTCTGAGCCTTTTTACAAACTATCAGCTCTTAAGGCTCAGAGTGCTTCTATCACACAAAATGGTTCTTATGAGTCTCCTACGATGCTTTCCAATTTGTCATCTTCTGAAGTCTTCTGGTTTTAATTTTTTTCTCATTTCCTACTTGGTTTTAGTGCCAGAAAGACCCGAGTTTGACTAAAATGCATGTTTTAAACCTTCAAAAACCAAATGTTTCATAGCTTGATTTATCATAGCTCTTCCAAATTAGGCTTTWAAATTAGCCTAAGTCCTACTCTGACCCAATACCGCGGGAGGAATGGCAAGCAATCTACCCCACGTCCACTGGATTTGAGGTTTGGGTTTCCCAGGTTTTTTTTTTTTTAAGGTGGTCAGGTTTGGTCAACTGAATTGCAACAACATTCTGCAAGAACCCCGCCCCCGACCTTGCCCGGTCAGAAGCTGTGTATAGGTCTACTAAGGCAGAACCAGTGTTTGGGTTCCTGAGAAACTGTGAGGAGCTGGGGCACTGCTGGGATTCACTCAGGCGGCCTCGTCCACCCAGCAAGTGGGCAGAGCCCGCAGCTCTAGCTGTCCCAGCCAGCACTTCCCTGTCCCTGTGCAGCTTCTGCCCCAGCATCCCGCYGCCGTCCCCAAGGCTCCAGGGCCCCAAGACCCCAGGGTCGGGTTCTGGGGTTTTCAAACCTACCCTTTCCTTTCTTTTCCGCCCAGCAACGTCCTCACCTTTCTGTTTCCTACCTCTTAACCCTTTACCCCTTATTCCACCATCTTCCCTCTAGAAAATCAGTCCTTCCACAGAAGGCTGCTGTCTTACTAAGGGGCTTTTAAACATTTGTCATCTTGCTCTTCAAAACAAACAAAAGAAGCCCTTATCTTCACCACTAGGACAAAACATTAGCCCCTATGTAGACCTTTTTTTTTTTTAACTGAATTTAAGCATGTCTCATTTATAATTTTTACCTCTGAGATTCCAGAATGTTCTAAATCTAAGCAAGGAGACTTGAGACTCAGAAAGTGACTGCYCCCGCCCCCACCGGCCATGCTTAAAACCAGCAAGCTGGGAGCCTGCAGTCGGAGGCTGGCTGGTAGCTAACAGTCAGCAGCCTTTCTCTGAGGAATCTAGAATGTGGAGGGCGGGAGGAGACTGATTTGGGGACCCCGTCGGTTCCCGCATGATCTTGGGCAAATGGACCTGCGTCGGAGGAAACCGACCCGACTCCAGCCACTCACTGTGTGTCGGTGAAGTACTCCATGGTGGATTAAAGCAGGGAGTCGTAGGAAATGCAACCCYGGCTGAGCATGTTAGCAAAGGTACCCAGAAAAGGAAGGCSTTTTGTTTTTGTTTCCAAAACCAAAAKTCCGGTCCCGTTCAAAATTTTTTTTAAAACCGGGAGACAAAAAAATGCCCTGACTTTAAGCAATTTTTCTTCTTAGAGTTATTCAGTTGTCAAAAATCTCTTTAAAACATTTTTAGATGCTTTTTGAATAATATTGTTTAGAGACTAGTGTGGAAACAGAGAAACTTATTTTCATAAATCTAAAGTTTTTCATTTAAATCACTTTTTCATTTCAAAACCAAGCTATTTGTAACTGGGTTTTGTTCAGGTACTTTTGCAGTAAGACAAAATTTGGAAGAATAGAATTAATAAATTTTAAAGCCACTATTTGTAAAATGTTATTTTGAAAATCTAGCAAAATTCTGTTAYAATAGCATTTCTCATGCAATAAAAGTAAATAAAAATTGAATATTACTTTTCTCACATATTTTCTAAGCTATGTTCAACAAATACTTTTGTAAACTATTTTAGTTGAAATGGTAAATTTGTAAACAATCATCTAGTAATAAATGAGCTTTACATAACTATTCAGAATAGCACAAAAGAACCTAAATTTGAAAATTCTAGGTACGATTTTTCTATTTGTGTTATTTGCACATGTATGCCTCRTAACTCAAGGATTATTTTATAGTAAATAAAAATGTCTTAATCTATAGAATAAAAAAATTCAATATTTATTCTCCTTCCCCTAAAATCATTTGCAGGTTAATTATTTAAAAGTTCATYTCACAAAAACAAACAATCAGATGAAAAGAGTATGCTCTACCTCTTCGGATTATTTCAATATTTACTCTAAAGACTTCACTGATCAGGACGTAACTAGGAAGCTGGGAAAGGCGGGGAGTGGGAAAGTAGGAGGCTGGAACCGATCCTGGGAAAGCCGTCTGCAGGCTGGGGCTCCAGCGCCACCCAACCTGGCTGCAGGGGCTGGTTCCTTCAGTCTCCTCAACGAGGGCGTGGCTAGGGAGGGGCCACTGACAGTCAGAGCCTTTCTGTCTACAGCTTGGCCTGCAGAAACAACCTCCCTTTGGTAAAAATCTTTCCTCCAACTTCCTTTCCATCAAGAGGAAACAGAAAAGAAATTGTATTGTAGTCATTTAACACATTGGTATTAATGTCTTTTTCAAACAAACAAAAATGCCTAAAAATGCCAATTTACTTCCAGAAAAATTCTACAATCAATAGTAAGAAAGTGATATATTAATATCTGTAGCAACTTTTAATAGTGAAACTCGCTGGAGCATCATCCACATGTCAAGTTAAATTCCACAAAAGTAGTGCTTGCCGAAAGGAGCACTGACTACGGCTTCTCCATTAAATATCTGATCCTTCCTCTGGCTATGCAATCCTTATTAGTAAACTTAATATTAAAATATCATTTCATTATAAGTCATTATAATGTTGTGGCTCACAACTCTTACGGAGTGCTTTCAAAGGTACACGAATCTACGGCTCAGTCAGAGCCAGGTGTGGAGGCACACACACTTAATTCCAGAACTCAAAGCAGAACCGGGCATATTTCTATGAGTTCCAGGTYGGCCTGGTTTGCATGGCAAGTTTCAGCCCAGGCAATGCCTCACAGTGAGACCCTCTCTCAAAAACACAAGAAAAACAAACCAACAAATGTCAGACAGGTTTTTTAACTCATTAGGGCCAATGCCAGAGTAACATAAGATTATCAATAAGAGCACTACTGCAAAATAATCAGTAATATAAGTAATAAAATTCCATGCCTAAAGCCTAATCAAACAATGCCATTTCATAATAGAATAATGAGCAGATTTTAAGAACTACAGTGAAGAGAAGCATAAATGATGCAGCCTGCATTAATGAAGTGAAACGTCCTCAAATGCCCACTTTACATACAGTGAAGTATTTGAAAACACTATGACATCTGTACTTCAATTCAACAGATACTTTTTGAAAACCTTTTTTTTTTTTAATCTATTCATTTATATATGTTAGTACACTGTCGATGTCTTCAGACCCACCAGAAGAGGGCATCAAGTCCCATTACAGATGGTTGTGAGTCCCCATGTGGTTGCTGGGAATTGAAGTCAGGACCTCTGGAAGARCAGACAGTGCTCTTAACCTCTGAGAAATCTTTCTAGTCCTCAACAGATACTCGTTAGCGCCTACTAGTAATCACAGAAATGAATAAGCAATGGATTTGTCTCCAAAAATGTTTAAGTATGTTATCTGTCTTGGAAAAATTATGGAAAAGAAAATCACAAACCCAAACACTATCAAGCAGAAGGCTGGGGTAAACGGAACACACCACCCACAACTGTGGTGGGAACAGTGGTCTTAGAGAYGGCATAGTCTGGGTGGRGTGCACRAGGATGGARTGCCAGTCTKCCCCAYGTGGAAAAATCARAATGGACAAATCCCAGGGACAGATAGATAGTCAAGTCCTCTCAGATGCCTCTACTGACCATTCAAGGCACTAGGTTAAGTAAAACATGTAATTTAAAAAGCAGACTAACCTGGGGCTGATGAACCCTGGATGAATGACCTCATCATCTTCTGAAGAACCTAAAATCAGAGAGCTCAAGTYAGTGCTACAGCAGGCGCCTATTTAATGTCTCCTCCTGCAATGTATCGATGCATTGGAAACAACAGATGTCCATATTTAAACTCTGTGACGTCACCTGCAAACTGGTCTTTACAGCGTCACYGGGACGAGCTGATCATCAACACGGTGAGCTGATCACCATTTGCCATATACTTATCCATTACTTAATCAAGGGACATTGGCTTAAAAAATAAAACAGGAGCACTCATGCAGTAATCACCATTTTATGATGTAGCTTTAAATATTTTGTTTGTATTGGTTTGAGACAAGGTTTCTCTGTGTAATACCCCTGGCCATCCTGAAACTCTCTTTGTAGACCAGGCTGGCTTCTAACTCACGGAGAACCACATGTTCTGGGATTAAAGGTGTGAGCCACCACATCTGGCAAAATTTTTAATACTGAATTTTATACTTTAATTAAAGGATCTTTTTTTTTTTNAAGAACCTAAAATCAGAGAGCTCAAGTCAGTGCTACAGCAGGCGCCTATTTAATGTCTCCTCCTGCAATGTATCGATGCATTGGAAACAACAGATGTCCATATTTAAACTCTGTGACGTCACCTGCAAACTGGTCTTTACAGCGTCACCGGGACGAGCTGATCATCAACACGGTGAGCTGATCACCATTTGCCATATACTTATCCGTTACTTAATCAAGGGACATTGGCTTAAAAAATAAAACAGGAGCACTCATGCAGTAATCACCATTTTATGATGTAGCTTTAAATATTTTGTTTGTATTGGTTTGAGACAAGGTTTCTCTGTGTAATACCCCTGGCCATCCTGAAACTCTCTTTGTAGACCAGGCTGGCTTCTAACTCACGGAGAACCACATGTTCTGGGATTAAAGGTGTGAGCCACCACATCTGGCAAAATTTTTAATACTGAATTTTATACTTTAATTAAAGGATCTTTTTTTTTTTTCACTTAAAAAATCTAGCTAACCTACAATACCATGCTTCTTGATAAAACTATCTAGTCAGATATATTTTAGAAGATAAATCATAAGAAATTAATGATGTTCTCGAGAAACTAATTAAAGCCCTATACCCCTGACTGGTCTGTTACACTCAAACACTTGGTTTTTCTAATTTTTTGAGACAGAATCYCAACTATGTAGCCCAGGCTAGCCTCAAACAGAGAGCAATCCTTTTGCCTCAGTCTCTCAAACCCCAGGATTACAGGCAAATGCTGGGATTACAGATGTGATTTATTGTGCCTGTCTTCAAATACTTTTGGGTGAGGGCAAAAAAGGCTCAGTATGTAGTGCTGGCTGTCCTAGAACTCACTGTATAGAAGAGGCCGAGCTTGCATTCAGAAGTCTGCCTGCCTCTGCAATATTGGGTCCCACAAATATACAATTCCAAATACCTTTTAAAGATAAAATTACTTGAATAGTAATATATTTAATTAATTAAAAATTAGCTATATTTAAAGACATCAAATACCTATTAACTCAAAATTTAAAAGAATATCTAAGTATTAAATCAGATGTGGTGGCACACACTTTTAATCCCAGCACTTGGGAGGCAGAGGCAGGCGGATTTCTGGGTTCGAGGCCAGCCTGGTCTACAGAACAAGTTCCAAGACAGCCAGGGCTACACAAAGAAACCCTGTCTTGAAAAAAACAATGTTTGTCTTTCCTTACCTAAGTTTTAAATTCTGTATCTACTATATAAATTCACACACACACACACACACACACACACACACACACACACCTTGATTTCAAGGGCAGCCTTGAACAAGACCCCATCCATTTTATTTTCTGTTTACGTTTCTGCATGTAGGTGTGCACACCTGCATACAGTACGTTAAAGTGGCAGAAGCGGGTGTCAGGCTCCCCCGGAGGGGGACTTACGGGCAGGTGTAAACTGTYGGACCCTATTCGAGAGACAGAGGCACAGAGCGCTAGAGTCTGTGTAAATTCAAGGCTGGCCTGGTCTACACAGACCAGCCAAGACTACGTTAAGAAGACCCAGTCTTAAAAACAAACAAACAAACAAAAATCCTTAATTATGAAGGGAGGATCCACAGTTCAAAGTAACCAAAAAGGAAAAGGAAGCCAAGCAACTTGAATAATACTTGGATATAAGAAATTTTGGATTATAAAGTTCATACAGTTTATATTAGAGAGTCCATTCTTTCAACAGGAAATAAAATTCTTACATAAGATTCGAGTATGTGACTAATGCTTAGGTCTTSTTTGTTTTGCTGTCCTAGGACCAGAACCTTGCACGAGGCACTACCGCAAGCTACATGCTCCCAGAAGGTAATCTGACTTCAATTTTTCTCTCTATTTCCCTTTCTTTCCTTTTGTTTTTGAAGACAGGGTATCACTCTGTAGCTATCCTAGCCAGRAACTCACTATCTCACTAACTCAGACTGTTGGAATTACATATATATCATAAGGTTTTCCCAAATTAAGAGGAGACAGAATGAAGTTTAATAATGGACTACAATCAATCCATATACTGTTTACTGAATAACTACAGTAGGAATTTGATAGGTAAATGTTACATGGAATTAATTAAAAATTAAACATTCTTATTTTTTACATTCTCAAAAGAAAGTTACTTAAGTGCATACGTACAAGAGTAGTACAAAAATAACTACTTATATTTCACATGAGTGTTTTTATTTAATATCTGACTTTTTCTAAAATACTTTAGGAAGTATTTCCTAAAATACTTTATGAGCATAACAGCTGATTAACTTTTATTAAGATTGAACTAAAATCTTAGATTACATTTCTCTGCCATTTCACTAGGTCTCCACTTGACGCTCTTCGTACTTTACTGAGTACGGTGCTTCTACCACAGAATACTGGTTTGAAACTTCCTGGAACAGCCTCGTGAAAAGATGCTCTTTCTCCCAACTTCCCTGGCTCTGTGGCAGCAGAGACTGTAAGACACTTAGCTCATTAGAACTCATCCTGCAGTCTTTAATGTTTGTTTTTGTTGTTGGGTTTTGATTGGTTAGTGTTTGTTTTGAGGATTTGTTTGTTTGTTTGTTTGTTTGTTTGAGACAGGGTTTCTCTGGTGTAGCCCTAGCTGTCCTGGAACTTTTTCTGTAGACCAGGCTGGCCTCAAATTCAGAAGTACCTTCCAAATGCTAAGATTAAAGGCATGTGCCACCACCACCTGGTTTTGATATGTAGTTTGAAAAAATAATTCCTATAGCAGTGTCTAGGGTAGCTTTTATGACAGGAAAAAAGTGAGTTGAGTGAGTACTGAACATATCAAATTCATACGTAATTTCAATTTTAGTTTGTTTTAAATATACAGGGGCTGAGAATGTTAGCTTAGATGGTGGACTTTGCCTAGCATGCATGAGTTACTAGGCTCAATTCATGCAGACATAGACAAACATATAGACACATACATGTACACACACATACATCACTTCTGCTTTAAAACTACCTTAGAATAGTTTTGATAACTATTCTAAGAAAATAGAATGGTATTTTTCTACAAAGCAAAATAGGCAACAATGATCTTTCTTAAAATAGCTCAGAAAACATTTTTTAAACAAGATTGGTAAAAATCATATAGCAAGCATGTAACATCAGAGAAAAAAATCTAAAGCACAATCTGTACTGACAATAACTTAAAATACAAGATACACATACAAAATAGTAAGTGTAAAATTGAAGAATTCTATCAAAATGTACTCCTATCAAAATATTCTTAGGCTATACTCTTAAAAATGTTTAATAGTAGTTAAAATCATACTTTAATAATTTGATACAAATTTAGTTAAGAGACTAAATTCAAGTCCTACCTAAAATTGGAATAAATTACCTTGTAATTCAACTAAATATCCTACTCTAGTTTAAGCAATAACTGGGCACATCATTTATGTTATATATCAATCATACAAAGGTAAAGACTTTAACATTCTAAAATGAAGCACAAATACATGCAATTTCAGTTTTAAAAAAAATCTTAGGTTACTGAGATTTTAGGACAAGAAAATGGTATGAAACAGTTAAAAATTAATCTGAGAGTAGAGAATTTTGCTACCTTTGAAAAAAAATCACATTATTTTTAATATGTGCAAAGTATCCAAGTTAGCTTATATTATGAGAGCAATATTTATAATGCTGCTGAATCAGAAAGACAAATTTAATTTTTCAGTTACTTTGTGATCTGAAATGTTACTGGCTTCATGTGTACTACCTCTTCAAATGCCATAAATAAATAATTCAACCTAGAAGTTAAAAACTTCAGTCAGCCAGCATACTGCCAAGCGTATGTGATGGTAATGATCACGTTACAAATGCTAATTGCTAAACAACTCTAAATTAAATGTAAACAAGACAGTTGAGTTACAGTACAAATGGGATATAAAATAATGGTTTTTCTAATGCAATTGTATGTACTTTCTAACACATGAAATAATAGTTAAAAGAAGAAAATATTAGCAAAATTTGTTTTAGATGAAAGAGAAAATCAAACAGTGACAAACTTTCTATCTTCATAAAGCTAATCACAGGATTTTGAAGGCCCAGATTGTCTGTGATTGCAAGCAAAACTGAATGGCTCTATGTAATTACAACATTAACAACATTTTATTTGACATATTTTTAGTTTAATATACATTGTTAATGCTTAAACTTTTATGTTACCAGAGACAAAATTAAATACTAGAACTTTCAGCATCTTCCAAATAGCTTATTAAAAACATTCTAGTTGAATAAAAACATGCTTGTGGTTATAACACTGACAATGCACTAGTGTTGTAATAATATCATATTATATAAAAATCAATACCATTTAATTAACAGAGGTGAAACCAGGACTACTTTTTCCTTTATAGATTTCTAAAATTTTTAGTCTGCCAAAACATATTTTTAACCTTCGTATGTAGTTCAGAATATTGTAACTGAAATGTTTTTGAAAAATGTGACCACTACGGCATAAAGAGATTATCTGAAAAACAGAAAGGCAGCACTGTAACTCTGACATTCATAAACATGCAAGAGCAACACTGATTAAAAAATATCTGGACAATCTGAAACATGTTCTTCCATCACTGGGGCTAGCCATTCAACACCAGGTCTTTTTCTATATAATTAAGCTTTTGTTCAAACATGGAAAAAGAAGAAAAAAAAAAAACCTAGAAGCTGAATGCTTGAAAATGAGCCACATGCCTTTTGTCCTGGTTTGTCACCTTTGACCCTTAATTTGATGATCCTGAATATCAATTCATTCCATTTTTAGAAAATAATTTCAAAGTTCTATGCTTAAAATAGTACTTTTCTTGCTGCAATGGTGAATGTGTTCATTACACAATCCTCTTCAGGTAATCTTAACGGTGTCACATCCACCCTCCTGTCTTACAATGTAGAACTTCAGCATCTCAATCACTGTGACCACTTTAAACCCTGTTGTCTGTCTTGCCTCTAACAATATAAATTTCCCCGAACTGCTAGATCCAGACAGTCTCAAGATTTATATTCTTTTGGAAATTGTTCATATTGTTATTTCTAAATAGAATTTATTTCACATGTAGTTTATAATTTGTATTTGATAACCAGACATTTTAATACTGATTTTCATGGTGTCAATATATAAACCTCAATCAAAACTCGGAAATAAAAACTGACATACAGCCTTGCACTACCATCAGCTAAAATCACAGTCTGGGGGTTAAATTCATTGGCTGACTAAACTAGTTTTAAAATCCTGTCACCAGGAAGTGACAGCTTTCAAAAAAGGAGAAAATCTCTAGCACTGATGCTATTGATTTCGTATTATTCAAAACCAGTAAATTAATGTACTTTGGGAATAAATTTTCTTGATCATATCTTTTGAATGATTTACAGTACAACAGGGTAAAAATTAATTAAATGAAAAAATATATATAGCACAAATATGCACATTTCTCCCTGAATCTCCACACAATTTCTGTGCAGTTTTCAGGTAGGTTGTCTGGGGCCGACATGGCTGTCTGGGTTCAGCACTGTGGTCAGCGACTGCAGCGCCTCGTCCTGTTGGAGACTCAGCACACCATAAGCATAAGCATGCTAAGTTTTCAAACCAGTATAATCCTATAAATCATATTTCTAGATATGTATGATTAAATTAATTTTATGTATCTGGATATAAAGAATTCTTATTGTTCTGCTTGGCAAGCAAGAAATTCTTGCTTACCTTGTAATTCATCAAAAACAGCGATTGTTTGTAAAGAAAATACATTACCTTTAAAGGGCAGGAAAAGCAAGTATTGGTTCTAAAGCATTTAAATAAAACATCTTTATCCATTTGGCAATTTTAAAACAAAAGAAAATTCTAAAATAGACCAAATAACTCTTTACCTACTGAAGTACTTTAATGTTCCTTTCATAAGGAGCTTTAATTACTTCTAAGTTGACTAATCTCCATATTCCTATTTACATCTTAATCAACAATGAACTAAGATGTATATAAATCATCTCCTGATCAGAGCTTGGGAAAATGTGGTGTCACTTCAACTATTTTAAAGGTTATCAGTCCCTGCTCCTACAGAATGCCATGAATATACCTTTTAAGAGTGGGTTTTCATTGTAAAGTATTATAGCAATATGTTATGAAATCCAGAATTGACAAGATCAGATACCAATCCGTATTAAAGTTTCAAACAGGTAAGACCCACCTACCTCTTCTGTCATTAGAGTTAATACCAAACAAGACTTTCTACCCACTGCTTTCCTCAAAGCTTAGTAGGTTTGGGAAGTTACATGTGCAACGCCCTTTAAAATAAGTTGTCCTGTAAGCATGAGTGCTTCAAATCTCAGGGTGCCTTATCCACAAAGACTCTGGCCCAGGATATTTGTATTTACCTCAAGTTTAATTTCACAACAAATTTTTCATACTTTCTCAGAGAAGTTTGGTCACAGAATATATATAAAAATACACTTATTATTTGAAAGGGGTAAGTGGTCATATAATCATCAGATCATTGGTCCTAAATCTATTGCAAAGTATTCATAAACAGCTTATTCATATTAACATTCTGCAATAAATATTTTAAATTCCTTAAACACTTAAGATATTTTATTATCAAGAAACAAATCAGCTGATCCTACTTGTAAATTAGGAAAGTCTAAAATTCCTCACTCATGGAAATCTTCCTTCCCTTGTTAAAAGCCTGTGGCAATTTAATTCCTTCTTCGAGGTCGTTAAGAAACTGGGTACATTTAGACTTCAGTAGTTCATACACATAAAGAGGAGTAAAAACTAATTTGATAAAAATAAGTATTTCTCTGAGAACTCTCAAGATGAACTAGGAACATATTACTAATTTAAATGGAGATTGTTGTATCATATTCTTTTGGAATGAATTAATTTACAGACTAACTCAGTTCTATCAAATCTTCTCAAATACTCAGGAGAAAGATGTCATCTCACCAATTTACATTTATTAAAATTACAAAATTGACACATTTCCAAGGACTCGATTTTAATTGCTAAAGGTTTCCTTTAAAGGTCTGATAAGATCGTGACATTTTATAATTTACTGTTAAGACTTCAAAATTTGTTTTAACAGGCCATTTTCCATTAGTGTTCAGCTAAATGTTAAACACACCAAAACATAATTTCCTAATAGGTGAAGAAAAAAATCATTTTTTTAGTTTTCCAGCAATATTTCAAAATGTTTTGTCATTATAATACTAGATAGATGTCACTGTCACCTCACTACTACAATATTTTTGACAAAAACAAATTTCCTACAATAGAAGAACACAAGGTATTTCCTCTTGCGTTTACAATTCTAAGCATACAAATCTTTACGGGAGAAAATAACGTCTGTGAACAGTAGTATTACACGGCAGTCTTAAAACCTACACATAAAAACAAATCCATAGAAAGGACCTGAAGGAAACACTGGCACGTAAGATTTCATCCTGCTACGTGAAACAATCCAAAATGGCGGACTTACTATTACTTACATTTAAGATATTTGCCAATAATGGAACTAAATACATATTGCAAGATGTTGCTCAGAATCTCTTAATATTTATCAATTAAAAAAAAGTTTTCGGAGTACAAATCCTCATTAAGAACCCGCATCCAGTTCTCGCGGTTGACGCTGCCGCGTTTCTTCCCCGGTTTTATCCTTTTTCAAACACCACCGACATCCGTTTTCCTCGGATCCCTTCACATCCTCGATCCTAATGCACCGACTGACGCCACCCAGGCAGCCCGAGCGGGAAAGGCTGCCCGACGCCCGCGGGTACAAAGCGGCCGGGCGTGGGGCGAGCGCCGGGGGCAGGTGCGCTCGCCCCCTGGCGGGAGCCCGCAACCGAGCGCCCGCACCGCGGGGCGAGCCGCCGGGCCCCCCGCCCACGCCGAGCCCGCCCGAGCCGCGCACGGCGAGCCCGGGCGGCCGCGCTGACCACGCCGCGCCCACCCGCGCGCCGGGCCGGGACCCCGAGGTGTGAACCCGGAAGCACAAGCACTACCCGAGCCGGGGGCGAGCGAGCGGGAGGACGGCGGGGAGCTGCGGCGCTGCGTCCCGCACGGCAACTTGTCGCGGACTCTGCCGCACGCGCCGCGCCGTCCGTCCGCCTCCCTCCCTCCCCACGTCGGCGCTGGCGCCCTGCTCCCCGGCTCCCAGCTCCGCTCGACGTTGCTCACGTGCGACACCCGCGCGCACCCCGGTCCGCGCCCGCGCGGCCGCCGGCTTACCTCCGCTGCCGCATGGTCGAGCCGCCCGGCGCGCCGGCGGCGGCGGGGAGAGGGAGGGCGGCGGGGTCCRCGAGCCTGTCACTCCCTGACGGAGCTCGGCCGCGAGGGCCGGCACCTCGCAAGCCGGAGGAGGGCTGTGCACGCGGAGCGCCAGGGGCCGGGCGGCTCGGCCCGGGCCCTGCGTCAGGCSGAGGCTCGCGCACACCTGCCCGCCGCCGCTCCGAGCCGCGCCRTTGGCTGCCCGCGCCGAGCGCGCGAGATTGAACCTTCCATTCATTCCGGGCCCGGCGTGCGCGCGCCGYGGCGACGGGACTCCTGCCCAGCGCGCGCCTCGGGCCGCGGGCGCGCGCCCTCCGCCCCCCGGACCCGCTCAGGCGCGTCCCCGAGGGCCTGCGGCGCTCACGGCCCGCGGCCCCGCGGTCCGAATTCAGGAGGCTTCCAGGGCCGCGGCCTTCCTCCCCGCGTCCGGTCGCGCGCCCCGTGGGTCGCACGGAGCACGCGCGGTGGCGGCAGCCCGCGCGCTCTCCTGTTCAGCCCCGCACTGGGTTCCCGGGAAATAAGGATGCGCGTTGGCCGGAGCTGGGCGGCTTGGGTCGGCTGCGCCGGGGCGGCCGCGAGCACGCCTAACCCTGCAGTTTGGAGAAAAGTGCTTCTGAATCCAATGAGCTGCATCCACCTCGCCAGAGCTTCGAGGAACCTGGCAWMCGCTGTGCCTRGTGACATGTATATCCGACCCCAAATCCTGTTAGACTTAATAATTGTCCCATGACAAGCCGTGACGTCGGCGGCCAGAAACGAGGCTGTGTGTGCAG